>JAWPHD010025977.1:0-14628 GCA_037043455.1 Cyrtodaria siliqua | reverse complement strand
GAACTGAATTTATATGCGTAAGAACTGAATATATATGCGTAAGAACGGAATATATGCGTATGAACGGATTATATGTGTGTAGGAACTGAATATATATGTGTAAGAACTGAATATAAATGTGTAAGAACTGAATATATATGTGTAAGAACTGAATGTATATGCGTAAGAACTGAAAATATATGCGTAAGAACTGAATATATATGCGTAAGAACTGAATATATATGCGTAAGAACTGAATATATATGCGTTAGAACGGAATATATATGCGTAAGAACGGAATATGTATGCGTAAGAATGGAATATATATGCGTAAGAACGGAATATATATGTGTAAGAACTGAATATATATGTGTAAGAACTGAATATATATGCGTAAGAACGGAATATATATGCGTAAGAACTGAATATATATGCCTAAGAACTGAATATATATGCCTAAGAACTGAATATATATGCGTAAGAACGGAATATATATGCGTAAGAATGGAATATATATGCGTAAGAACGGAATATATATTTGTAAGAACTGAATATATATGCGTAATAACTGAATATATATGCGAAAGAACTGAATATATATGCGTAAGATCTGAATATATATAAGTAAGAACGGAATATATATGCGTAAGAACTGAATATATATGTGTAAGAACTGAATATATATGCGTAAGAACGGAATATATATGCGTAAGAACTGATTATATATGTGTAAGAACTGAATATATATGTGTAAGAACTGAATATATATGTGTAAGAACGGAATATATATGTGTAAGAACTGAATATATATGTGTAAGAACTGAATATATGTGTAAGAACTGAATATATATGTGTAAGAACTGAATATATATGCGTAAGAACGGAATATATATGTGTAAGAACTGAATATATATGTGTAAGAACTGAATATATATGTGTAAGAACTGAATGTATATGCGTAAGAACTGAAAATATATGCGTAAGAACTGAATATATATGCGTAAGAACGGCATATATATGCGTAAGAACGGAATATATATGCGTAAGAACTGAATATATATGCGTAAGAATGGAATATATATGCGTAAGAACGGAATATATATGCGTAAGAACGGAATATATATGTGTAAGAACTGATTATATATGTGTAAGAACTGAGTATATATGTGTAAGAACTGAATATATATGTGTAAGAACTGAGTATATATGTGTAAGAACTGAATGTATATGCGTAAGAACTGAAAATATATGCGTAAGAATTGAATATATATGCGTAAGAACGGAATATATATGCGTAAGAACTGAATATATATGTGTAAGAATTGAATATATATGCGTAATAACGGAATATATATGCGTAAGAACTGAATATATATGCGAAAGAACTAAATATATATGCGTAAGAACTGAATATATGCGTAAGAAATGAATATATATAAGTAAGAACGGAATATATGTTTGTAAGAACTGAATATATATGTGTAAGAATTGAATATATATGTGTATGAACTGAATATATATGTGTAAGAACTGAATATATATGTGTAAGCACTGAATATATATGTGTAAGAACGGAATATATATGCGTAAGAACTGAATATATATGCGTAAGAATGGAATATATATGAGTAAGAACTGAATATATGTTTAATAACTGAATATATATGTGTAAGAACTGAATATATATGTGTCAGAACTGAATATATATGCGTAAGAACTGAATATATATGCGTAAGAACGGAATATATATGCGTAAGAACGGAATATATATGTGTAAGAACTGAATATATATGTGTAAGAACGGAATTTATATGCGTAAGAATGGAATATATATGTGTAAGAACTGAATATATATGTGTAAGAACTGAATATATATGTGTAAGAACTGAATATATATGTGTAAGAACTGAATATATATGCGTAAGAACGGAATATATATGAGTAAGAACTGAATATATATGTGTAACAACTGAATATATATGCGTAAGAATGGAATATATATGAGTAAGAACTGAATATATGTGTAAGAACTGAATATATATGTGTAAGAACGGAATTTATATGCGTATAAATGGAATATATATGTGTAAGAACTGAATATATATGTGTAAGAACTGAATATATATGTGTCAGAACTGAATATATATGTGTCAGAACTGAATATATATGCGTAAGAACGGAATATATATGCGTAAGAACGGAATATATATGTGTAAGAACTGAATATATATGTGTAAGAACGGAATATATATGCGTAAGAATGGAATATATATGTGTAAGAACTGAATATATATGTGTAAGAACTGAATATATATGTGTAAGAACTAAATATATATGTGTAAGAACGGAATATATATGCGTAAGAACGGAATATATATGAGTAAGAACTGAATATATATGCGTAAGAACTGAATATATATGCGTAAGAACGGAATATATATGCGTAAGAACGGAATATATATGTGTAAGAACTGAATATATATGTGTAAGAACGGAATATATATGCGTAAGAACGGAATATATATGCGTAAGAACGGAATATATATGGGTAAGAACTGAATATATATGTGTAAGAACTGAATATATATGTGTAAGAACTAAATATATATGTGTAAGAACTGAATATATATGTGTCAGAACGGAATATATATGCGTAAGAATGGAATATATATGAGTAAGAACTGAATATATGTGTAATAACTGAATATATATGTGTAAGAACTGAATATATATGTGTCAGAACTGAATATATATGCGTAAGAACTGAATATATATGCGTAAGAACGGAATATATATGCGTAAGAACGGAATATATATGTGTAAGAACTGAATATATATGTGTAAGAGCGGAATTTATATGCGTAAGAATGGAATATATATGTGTAAGAACTGAATATATATGTGTAAGAACTGAATATATATGTGTAAGAACTGAATATATATGTGTAAGAACTGAATATATATGCGTAAGAACGGAATATATATGAGTAAGAACTGAATATATATGTGTTACAACTGAATATATATGCGTAAGAATGGAATATATATGAGTAAGAACTGAATATATGTGTAAGAACTGAATATATATGTATAAGAACGGAATTTATATGCGTAAGAATGGAATATATATGTGTAAGAACTGAATATATATGTGTAAGAACTGAATATATATGTGTAAGAACTGAATATATATGTGTAAGAACTGAATATATATGCGTAAGATAGGAATATATATGAGTAAGAACTGAATATATATGTGTAACAACTGAATATATATGCGTAAGAATGGAATATATATGAGTAAGAACTGAATATATGTGTAATAACTGAATATATATGTGTAAGAACTGAATATATATGTGTCAGAACTGAATATATATGCGTAAGAACTGAATATATATGCGTAAGAACGGAATATATATGCGTAAGAACGGAATATATATGTGTAAGAACTGAATATATATGTGTAAGAACGGAATATATATGCGTAAGAATGGAATATATATGTGTAAGAACTGAATATATATGTGTAAGAACTGAATATATATGTGTAAGAACGGAATATATATGCGTAAGAATGGAATATATATGTGTAAGAACTGAATATATATGTGTAAGAACTGAATATAAATGCGTAAGAACTAAATATATGCGTAAGAACTGAATTTATATGCGTAAGAACTGAATATATATGCGTAAGAACGGAATATATGCGTATGAACGGATTATATGTGTGTAGGAACTGAATATATATGTGTAAGAACTGAATATAAATGTGTAAGAACTGAATATATATGTGTAAGAACTGAATGTATATGCGTAAGAACTGAAAATATATGCGTAAGAACTGAATATATATGCGTAAGAACTGAATATATATGCGTAAGAACTGAATATATATGCGTTAGAACGGAATATATATGCGTAAGAACGGAATATGTATGCGTAAGAATGGAATATATATGCGTAAGAACGGAATATATATGTGTAAGAACTGAATATATATGTGTAAGAACTGAATATATATGCGTAAGAACGGAATATATATGCGTAAGAACTGAATATATATGCCTAAGAACTGAATATATATGCCTAAGAACTGAATATATATGCGTAAGAACGGAATATATATGCGTAAGAATGGAATATATATGCGTAAGAACGGAATATATATTTGTAAGAACTGAATATATATGCGTAATAACTGAATATATATGCGAAAGAACTGAATATATATGCGTAAGATCTGAATATATATAAGTAAGAACGGAATATATATGCGTAAGAACTGAATATATATGTGTAAGAACTGAATATATATGCGTAAGAACGGAATATATATGCGTAAGAACTGATTATATATGTGTAAGAACTGAATATATATGTGTAAGAACTGAATATATATGTGTAAGAACGGAATATATATGTGTAAGAACTGAATATATATGTGTAAGAACTGAATATATGTGTAAGAACTGAATATATATGTGTAAGAACTGAATATATATGCGTAAGAACGGAATATATATGTGTAAGAACTGAATATATATGTGTAAGAACTGAATATATATGTGTAAGAACTGAATGTATATGCGTAAGAACTGAAAATATATGCGTAAGAACTGAATATATATGCGTAAGAACTGAATATATATGCGTAAGAACGGCATATATATGCGTAAGAACGGAATATATATGCGTAAGAACTGAATATATATGCGTAAGAATGGAATATATATGCGTCAGAACGGAATATATATGCGTAAGAACGGAATATATATGCGTAAGAACTGATTATATATGTGTAAGAACTGAATATATATGTGTAAGAACTGAATATATATGTGTAAGAACTGAGTATATATGTGTAAGAACTGAATATATATGTGTAAGAACTGAATATATATGTGTAAGAACTGAATGTATATGCGTAAGAACTGAAAATATATGCGTAAGAATTGAATATATATGCGTAAGAACGGAATATATATGCGAAAGAACTGAATATATATGTGTAAGAATTGAATATATATGCGTAATAACGGAATATATATGCGTAAGAACTGAATATATATGCGAAAGAACTAAATATATATGCGTAAGAACTGAATATATGCGTAAGAAATGAATATATATAAGTAAGAACGGAATATATGTTTGTAAGAACTGAATATATATGTGTAAGAATTGAATATATATGTGTATGAACTGAATATATATGTGTAAGAACTGAATATATATGTGTAAGCACTGAATATATATGTGTAAGAACGGAATATATATGCGTAAGAACTGAATATATATGCGTAAGAATGGAATATATATGAGTAAGAACTGAATATATGTTTAATAACTGAATATATATGTGTAAGAACTGAATATATATGTGTCAGAACTGAATATATATGCGTAAGAACTGAATATATATGCGTAAGAACGGAATATATATGCGTAAGAACGGAATATATATGTGTAAGAACTGAATATATATGTGTAAGAACGGAATTTATATGCGTAAGAATGGAATATATATGTGTAAGAACTGAATATATATGTGTAAGAACTGAATATATATGTGTAAGAACTGAATATATATGTGTAAGAACTGAATATATATGCGTAAGAACGGAATATATATGAGTAAGAACTGAATATATATGTGTAACAACTGAATATATATGCGTAAGAATGGAATATATATGAGTAAGAACTGAATATATGTGTAAGAACTGAATATATATGTGTAAGAACGGAATTTATATGCGTATGAATGGAATATATATGTGTAAGAACTGAATATATATGTGTAAGAACTGAATATATATGTGTAAGAACTGAATATATATGTGTAAGAACTGAATATATATGCGTAAGAACGGAATATATATGAGTAAGAACTGAATTTATATGTGTAACAACTGAATATATATGCGTAAGAATGGAATATATATGAGTAAGAACTGAATATATGTGTAATAACTGAATATATATGTGTAAAAACTGAATATATATGTTTCAGAACTGAATATATATGCGTAAGAACTGAATATATATGCGTAAGAACGGAATATATATGCGTAAGAACGGAATATATATGTGTAAGAACTGAATATATATGTGTAAGAACGGAATATATATGCGTAAGAATGGAATATATATGTGTAATAACTGAATATATATGTGTAAGAACTGAATATATATGTGTAAGAACGGAATATATATGCGTAAGAATGGAATATATATGTGTAAGAACTGAATATATATGTGTAAGAACTGAATATAAATGCGTAAGAACTGAATATATGCGTAAGAACTGAATATATATGCGTAAGAACTGAATATATATGCGTAAGAACTGAATATATATGCGTAAGAACGGATTATATGTGTGTAGGAACTGAATATATATGTGTAAGAACTGAATATAAATGTGTAAGAACTGAATATATATGTGTAAGAACTGAATGTATATGCGTAAGAACTGAAAATATATGCGTAAGAACTGAATATATATGCGTAAGAACTGAATATATATGCGTAAGAACTGAATATATATGCGTTAGAACGGAATATATATGCGTAAGAACGGAATATGTATGCGTAAGAATGGAATATATATGCGTAAGAACGGAATATATATGTGTAAGAACTGAATATATATGTGTAAGAACTGAATATATATGCGTAAGAACGGAATATATATGCGTAAGAACTGAATACATATGCGAAAGAACTGAATATATATGGCTAAGAACTGAATATATATGCGTAAGAACGCAATATATATGCGTAAGAATGGAATATATATGCGTAAGAACGGAATATATATTTGTAAGAACTGAATATATATGTGTAAGAACTGAATATATATGCGTAATAACTGAATATATATGCGAAAGAACTGAATATATATGCGTAAGATCTGAATATATATGCGTAAGAACGGAATATATATGCGTAAGAACTGAATATATATGTGTAAGAACTGAATATATATGCGTAAGAACGGAATATATATGCGTAAGAACTGATTATATATGTGTAAGAACTGAATATATATGTGTAAGAACTGAATATATATGTGTAAGAACGGAATATATATGTGTAAGAACTGAATATATATGTGTAAGAACTAAATATATGTGTAAGAACTGAATATATATGTGTAAGAACTGAATATATATGCGTAAGAACGGAATATATATGTGTAAGAACTGAATATATATGTGTAAGAACTGAATATATATGTGTAAGAACTGAATGTATATGCGTAAGAACTGAAAATATATGCGTAAGAACTGAATATATATGCGTAAGAACTGAATATATATGCGTAAGAACGGCATATATATGCGTAAGAACGGAATATATATGCGTAAGAACGGAATATATATGCGTAAGAATGGAATATATATGCGTAAGAACTGAATATATATGCGTAAGAACGGAATATATATGCGTAAGAACTGATTATATATGTGTAAGAACTGAATATATATGTGTAAGAACTGAATATATATGTGTAAGAACTGAGTATATATGTGTAAGAACTGAATATAAATGTGTAAGAACTGAATATATATGTGTAAGAACTGAATGTATATGCGTAAGAACTGAAAATATATGCGTAAGAACTGAATATATATGCGTAAGAACTGAATATATATGCCTAAGAACTGAATATATATGCGTTAGAACGGAATATATATGCGTAAGAACGGAATATGTATGCGTAAGAATGGAATATATATGCGTAAGAACGGAATATATATGTGTAAGAACTGAATATATATGTGTAAGAACTGAATATATATGCGTAAGAACGGAATATATATGCGTAAGAACTGAATACATATGCGAAAGAACTGAATATATATGCCTAAGAACTGAATATATATGCGTAAGAACGGAATATATATGCGTAAGAATGGAATATATATGCGTAAGAACGGAATATATATTTGTAAGAACTGAATATATATGTGTAAGAACTGAATATATATGCGTAATAACTGAATATATATGCGAAAGAACTGAATATATATGCGTAAGATCTGAATATATATGCGTAAGAACGGAATATATATGCGTAAGAACTGAATATATATGTGTAAGAACTGAATATATATGCGTAAGAACGGAATATATATGCGTAAGAACTGATTATATATGTGTAAGAACTGAATATATATGTGTAAGAACTGAATATATATGTGTAAGAACGGAATATATATGTGTAAGAACTGAATATATATGTGTAAGAACTGAATATATGTGTAAGAACTGAATATATATGTGTAAGAACTGAATATATATGCGTAAGAACGGAATATATATGTGTAAGAACTGAATATATATGTGTAAGAACTGAATATATATGTGTAAGAACTGAATGTATATGCGTAAGAACTGAAAATATATGCGTAAGAACTGAATATATATGCGTAAGAACTGAATATATATGCGTAAGAACGGCATATATATGCGTAAGAACGGAATATATATGCGTAAGAACGGAATATATATGCGTAAGAATGGAATATATATGCGTAAGAACGGAATATATATGCGTAAGAACGGAATATATATGCGTAAGAACTGATTATATATGTGTAAGAACTGAATATATATGTGTAAGAACTGAATATATATGTGTAAGAACTGAGTATATATGTGTAAGAACTGAATATATATGTGTAAGAACTGAATATATATGTGTAAGAACTGAATGTATATGCGTAAGAACCGGAAATATATGCGTAAGAACTGAATATATATGCGTAAGAACGGAATATATATGCGTAAGAACTGAATATATATGTGTAAGAATTGAATATATATGCGTAATAACGGAATATATATGCGTAAGAACTGAATATATATGCGAAAGAACTAAATATATATGCGTAAGAACTGAATATATATGTGTAAGAACTGAATATATATGCGTAAGAACGGAATATATATGCGTAAGAACTGAATATATATGCGAAAGAACTAAATATATATGCGTAAGAACGGAATATATATGAGTAAGAACTGAATATATATGTGTAACAACTGAATATATATGCGTAAGATTGGAATATATATGTGTAAGAACTGAATATATATGTGTAAGACCTGAATATATATGTGTAAGAACTGAATATATATGTGTCAGAACTGAATATAGATGCGTAAGAACGGAATATATATGTGTAAGAACTGAATATATATGCGGAAGAACTGAATATATATGTGTAAGAACTGAATATATATGCGTAAGAACTGAATATATGCGTAAGAAATGAATATATATGCGTAAGAACGGAATATATATTTGTAAGAACTGAATATATATGTGTAAGAATTGAATATATATGTGTAAGAACTGAATATATATGTGTAAGAACTGAATATATATGTGTAAGCACTGAATATATATGTGTAAGAACGGAGTTTATATGCGTAAGAACTGAATATATGCGTAAGAACTGAATATATGCGTAAAAACGGAATATATATGCGTAAGAACGGAATATATATGCGTAAGAACGGAATATATATGGGTAAGAACTGAATATATATGTGTAAGAACTGAATATATATTTGTAAGAACTAAATATATATGTGTAAGAACTGAATATATATGTGTAAGAACGGAATATATATGCGTAAGAATGGAATATATATGAGTAAGAACTGAATATATGTGTAAGAACTGAATATATATGTGTAAGAACTGAATATATATGTGGCAGATGCGTAAAAACTGAATATATATGCGTAAGAACGGAATATATGCGTAAGAACTGAATATATGCGTAAAAACGGAATATATATGCGTAAGAACGGAATATATATGTGTAAGAACGGAATATATATGCGTAAGAATGGAATATATATGTGTAAGAACTGAATATATATGTGTAAGAACTGAATATATATGTGTAAGAACGGAATATATATGCGTAAGAACGGAATATATATGAGTAAGAACTGAATATATATGTGTAACAACTGAATATATATGCGTAAAAACTGAAAATAAATGCGTAAGAACTGAATATATGCGTAAGAACTGAATATATATGCGTAAGAACTGAATATATATGCGTAAGAACGGAATATATGCGTAAGAACTGATTATATGTGTGTAAGAACTGAATATATATGTGTAACAACTGAATATATATGCGTAAAAACGGAATATATATGGGTAAGAACTGAATATATATGTGTAAGAACTGAATATATATGTGTAAGAACTAAATATATATGTGTAAGAACTGAATATATATGTGTAAGAACGGAATATATATGCGTAAGAATGGAATATATATGAGTAAGAACTGAATATATGTGTAAGAACTGAATATATATGTGTAAGAACTGAATATATATGTGGCAGATGCGTAAAAACTGAATATATATGCGTAAGAACGGAATATATGCGTAAGAACTGAATATATGCGTAAAAACGGAATATATATGCGTAAGAACGGAATATATATCTGTAAGAACGGAATATATATGCGTAAGAATGGAATATATATGTGTAAGAACTGAATATATATGTGTAAGAACTGAATATATATGTGTAAGAACGGAATATATATGCGTAAGAACGGAATATATATGAGTAAGAACTGAATATATATGTGTAACAACTGAATATATATGCGTAAAAACTGAAAATAAATGCGTAAGAACTGAATATATGCGTAAGAACTGAATATATATGCGTAAGAACTGAATATATATGCGTAAGAACGGAATATATGCGTAAGAACTGATTATATGTGTGTAAGAACTGAATATATATGTGTAACAACTGAATATATATGCGTAAAAACTGAAAATAAATGCGTAAGCACTGAATATATGCGTAAGAACTGAATATATATGCGTAAGAACTGAATATATATGCGTAAGAAAGGAAAATATGCGTAAGAACTGATTATATGTGTGTAAGAACTGAATATATATGTGTAAGAACTGAATATATATGTGTAAGAACTGAATGTATATGCGTAAGAATTGACAATATATGCGTAAGAACTTAATATGTATGCGTAAGAACTGAATATATATGCGTAAGAACGGAATATATATGCGTAAGAACGGAATATATATGCGTAAGAACGGAATATATATGCGTAAGAATGGAATATATATGCGTAAGAACGGAATATATATGTGTAAGAACAGAATATATATGTGTAAGAACTGAATATATATGCGTAAGAACGGAATATATAAGCGTAAGAACTGAATATATATCCGAAAGAACTGAATATATATGCGTAAGAACTGAATATATATGTGTAAGAACTGAATATATATACGTAAGAACGGAATATATATGCGTAAGAACTGAATATATATGCGAAAGAACTGAATTTATATGCGTAAGAACTGAATATATATGTGTAAGAACGGAAAATATATGTGTAAGAACTGAATATATATGTGTAAGAACTGCAAATATGTGTAAGAACTGAATATATATGTGTAAGAACTGAATATATATGTGTAAGAACGGAATATATATGTGTAAGAACTGAATATATATGTGTAAGAACTGAATATATATGTGTAAGAACTGAATGTATATGTGTAAGAACTGAATATATATGCGTAAGATCGGAATATATATGCGTAAGAACTGAATATATATGTGTAAGACCTGAATATATATGTGTAAGAACTGAATATATATGTGTCAGAACTGAATATAGATGCGTAAGAACGGAATATATATGTGTAAGAACTGAATATATATGCGGAAGAACTGAATATATATGTGTAAGAACTGAATATATATGCGTAAGAACTGAATATATGCGTAAGAAATGAATATATATGCGTAAGAACGGAATATATATTTGTAAGAACTGAATATATATGTGTAAGAATTGAATATATATGTGTAAGAACTGAATATATATGTGTAAGAACTGAATATATATGTGTAAGCACTGAATATATATGTGTAAGAACGGAGTTTATATGCGTAAGAACTGAATATATGCGTAAGAACTGAATATATGCGTAAAAACGGAATATATATGCGTAAGAACGGAATATATATGCGTAAGAACGGAATATATATGGGTAAGAACTGAATATATATGTGTAAGAACTGAATATATATTTGTAAGAACTAAATATATATGTGTAAGAACTGAATATATATGTGTAAGAACGGAATATATATGCGTAAGAATGGAATATATATGAGTAAGAACTGAATATATGTGTAAGAACTGAATATATATGTGTAAGAACTGAATATATATGTGGCACATGCGTAAAAACTGAATATATATGCGTAAGAACGGAATATATGCGTAAGAACTGAATATATGCGTAAAAACGGAATATATATGCGTAAGAACGGAATATATATGTGTAAGAACGGAATATATATGCGTAAGAATGGAATATATATGTGTAAGAACTGAATATATATGTGTAAGAACTGAATATATATGTGTAAGAACGGAATATATATGCGTAAGAACGGAATATATATGAGTAAGAACTGAATATATATGTGTAACAACTGAATATATATGCGTAAAAGCTGAAAATAAATGCGTAAGAACTGAATATATGCGTAAGAACTGAATATATATGCGTAAGAACTGAATATATATGCGTAAGAACGGAATATATGCGTAAGAACTGATTATATGTGTGTAAGAACTGAATATATATGTGTAACAACTGAATATATATGCGTAAAAACGGAATATATATGGGTAAGAACTGAATATATATGTGTAAGAACTGAATATATATGTGTAAGAACTAAATATATATGTGTAAGAACTGAATATATATGTGTAAGAACGGAATATATATGCGTAAGAATGGAATATATATGAGTAAGAACTGAATATATGTGTAAGAACTGAATATATATGTGTAAGAACTGAATATATATGTGCCAGATGCGTAAAAACTGAATATATATGCGTAAGAACGGAATATATGCGTAAGAACTGAATATATGCGTAAAAACGGAATATATATGCGTAAGAACGGAATATATATCTGTAAGAACGGAATATATATGCGTAAGAATGGAATATATATGTGTAAGAACTGAATATATATGTGTAAGAACTGAATATATATGTGTAAGAACGGAATATATATGCGTAAGAACGGAATATAGAACGGAATATATATGAGTAAGAACTGAATATATATGTGTAACAACTGAATATATATGCGTAAAAACTGAAAATAAATGCGTAAGAACTGAATATATGCGTAAGAACTGAATATATATGCGTAAGAACTGAATATATATGCGTAAGAACGGAATATATGCGTAAGAACTGATTATATGTGTGTAAGAACTGAATATATATGTGTAACAACTGAATATATATGCGTAAAAACTGAAAATAAATGCGTAAGCACTGAATATATGCGTAAGAACTGAATATATATGCGTAAGAACTGAATATATATGCGTAAGAAAGGAAAATATGCGTAAGAACTGATTATATGGTGTGTAAGAACTGAATATATATGTGTAAGAACTGAATATATATGTGTAAGAACTGAATGTATATGCGTAAGAATTGACAATATATGCGTAAGAACTTAATATGTATGCGTAAGAACTGAATATATATGCGTAAGAACGGAATATATATGCGTAAGAACGGAATATATATGCGTAAGAACGGAATATATATGCGTAAGAATGGAATATATATGCGTAAGAACGGAATATATATGTGTAAGAACAGAATATATATGTGTAAGAAACTGAATATATATGCGTAAGAACGGAATATATAAGCGTAAGAACTGAATATATATCCGAAAGAACTGAATATATATGCGTAAGAACTGAATATATATGTGTAAGAACTGAATATATATACGTCAAGAACGGAATATATATGCGTAAGAACTGAATATATATGCGAAAGAACTGAATTTATATAGCGTAAGAACTGAATAATATATGTGTAAGAACGGAAAATATATGTGTAAGAACTGAATATATATGTGTAAGAACTGCAAATATGTGTAAGAACTGAATATATATGTGTAAGAACTGAATATATATGTGTAAGAACGGAATATATATGTGTAAGAACTGAATATATATGTGTAAGAACTGAATATATATGTGTAAGAACTGGAATGTATATGTGTAAGAACTGAATATATATGCGTAAGATCGGAATATATATGCGTAAGAACTGAATATATATGTGTAAGAACTGAATATATGCGTAAGAACTGAATATATGCGTAAAAACGGAATATATATGCGTAAGAACGGAATATATTATGCGTAAGAAACGGAATATATATGGTAAGAACTGAATATATATGTGTAAGAACTGAATATATATGTGTAAGAACTAAATTATATATGTGTAAGAACTGAATATATATGTGTAATAACGGAATTATATATGCGTAAGAATGGAATATATATGAGTAAGAACTGAATATATATGTGTAAGAACTGAATATATATGTTTAAGAACTGAATATATATGTTGTCAGAACTGAAGATATATATGCGTAAAGAACTAAATATATATGCGTAAGAACGGAATATATATGCGTAAGAACGGAATATATATGTGTAAGAACTGAATATATATGTGTAAGAACGGAATATAT
>JAWPHD010025976.1:0-14629 GCA_037043455.1 Cyrtodaria siliqua | reverse complement strand
TACGCATATATATTCCGTTCTAACGCATATATTTTCAGTCTTACGCATATATATTCAGCTCTTACGCATATATATTCAGTTCTTACACATATATATTCAGTTCTTACACATATATATTCAGTTCTTACGCATGTATTCAGTTCTTACGCATATATATTCAGTTCTTACGCATATATATTCAGTTCTTACGCATATATATTCAGTTCTTACACATATATATTCAGTTCTTACACATATATATTCCGTTCTTACGCATATATATTCAATTCTTACACATATATATGCAGTTCTTACACAAATATATTCAGTTCTTACACATATATATTGAGTTTTTACGCATATATTCAGTTCTTACACATATATTCAGTTCTTACGCATATATATTCAATTCTTACGCATATATGTCCAGTTCTTATACATATATTCCGATCTTACGCATATATATTCAGTTCTTACGCATATATATTCAGTTCTTACACATATATATTCAGCTCTTACACATATATATTCAGTTCTTACACATTTATATTCAGTTCTTACACATATATATTCAGTTCTTACACATATATATTCAGTTCTTACACAAATATATTCAGTTCTTACACATATATATTCCGTTCTTACGCATATATATTCCGTTCTAACGCATATATATTCAGTTCTTACGCATATATATTCAGTTCTTACGCATATATATTCAGTTCTTACACATATTTATTCAATTCTTACGCATATATTCAGTTCTTACACATACATATTCAGTTCTTACACATATATATTCAGTTCTTACACATATATATTCCGTTCTTACGCATATATATTCAGTTCTTACACATATATATTTAGTTCTTACACATATATATTCAGTTCTTACTCATATATTCAGTTCTTACGCATATATTCAGTTCTTACACATATATATTCAGTTCTTACACGTATATATTCAGTTCTTACACATATATATTCCGTTCTTACGCATATATATTCAGTTCTTACACATATATATTCCGTTCTAACACATATATATTCAGTTCTTACACATATATATTCAGTTCTTACACATATATATTCCGTTCTTACGCATATATATTCAGTTCTTACGCATATATATTCAATTCTTACGCATATATGTTCAGTTCTTACACATAAAATCCGATCTTACGCATATATATTCAGTTCTTACACAAATAGATTCATTTCTTACACATATATATTCAGTTCTCACACATATTTATTCAGTTCTTACACATCTATATTCAGTTCTTACACATATATATTCGTTTCTTACGCATATATATTCAGTTCTTACGCATATATGTTCAGTACTTATGCATATATATTCAGTTCTTACACACAAATATTCATTTCTTACACATATATATCCAGTTCTTACGCATATATATTCAGTTCTTTCGCATATATATTCAGTTCTAACGCATATATATTCCGTTCTTACACACATATATTCAGTTCTTACGCATATATATTCAGATCTTACGCATTTATATTCAGTTCTTACGCATATATATTCAGTTCTTTCGCATATATATTCAGTTTTTACGCATATATATTCAGTTCTGACGCATATATATACAGTTCTTACACATATATGTTCAGTTCTTACACTTATATATTGAGTTCTTACACATATATATTCAGTTCTTACACATATATATTCCGTTCTTACGCATATATATTCAGTTCTTACACATATATATTCAGTTCTTACGCAAATATATTCAGTTCTTACGCATATATATTCAGTTCTTTCGAATATATATTCAGTTCCTACGTATATATATTCAGTTCTGACGCATATATATTCAGTTCTTACACATATATATTCAGTTCTAACACATATATATTCAGTTCTTACACATATATATTCCGTTCTTACGCATATATATTCAGTTCTTACACAAATATATTCAGTTCTTACACATATATATTTCATTCTTACGCATATATATTCCGTTCTAACGCATATATTTTCAGTCTTACGCATATATATTCAGCTCTTACGCATATATATTCAGTTCTTACACATATATTATTGTTCTTTTATGCCTTATCTAATTAGTTGTTTACTTATGTTAATTGTGTTGTATAATCAGAATTAAGCTTATGTTATTTTATAACCTCATATATGTCAACATTATTATGTGATTACTATGCCAGTGATGGCCCATGATTGGAAATACAATATATTCTTCTATTCTATTCAACTGAAAAAGGGTAGGGGTAATAGCCGTACATATATATTCAGTTCTTACACATATATATTCAGTTCTTACACATGTATTCAGTTCTTACGCATATATATTCAGTTCTTACGCATATATATTCAGTTCTTACGCATATATATTCCGTTCTTACACATATATATTCAGTTCTTACACATATATATTCCGTTCTTACGCATATATATTCAATTCTTACACATATATATGCAGTTCTTACACAAATATATTCAGTTCTTACACATATATATTGAGTTTTTACGCATATATTCAGTTCTTACACATATATTCAGTTCTTACGCATATATATTCAATTCTTACTCATATATGTCCAGTTCTTATACATATATTCCGATCTTACGCATATATATTCAGTTCTTACGCATATATATTCAGTTCTTACACATATATATTCAGCTCTTACACATATATATTCACTTCTTACGCATATATATTCAGTTCTTACACATATATATTCAGCTCTTACACATATATATTCAGTTCTTACACATATATATTCAGTTCTTACACAAATATATTCAGTTCTTACACATATATATTCCGTTCTTACGCATATATATTCCGTTCTAACGCATATATATTCAGTTCTTACGCATATATATTCAGTTCTTACGCATATATATTCAGTTCTTACACATATATATTCAGTTCTTACACATATATATTCCGTTCTTACGCATATATATTCAATTCTTACACATATATATGCAGTTCTTACACAAATATATTCAGTTCTTACACATATATATTGAGTTTTTACGCATATATTCAGTTCTTACACATATATTCAGTTCTTACGCATATATATTCAATTCTTACGCATATATGTCCAGTTCTTATACATATATTCCGATCTTACGCATATATATTCAGTTCTTACGCATATATATTCAGTTCTTACACATATATATTCAGCTCTTACACATATATATTCAGTTCTTACACATTTATATTCAGTTCTTACACATATATATTCAGTTCTTACACATATATATTCAGTTCTTACACAAATATATTCAGTTCTTACACATATATATTCCGTTCTTACGCATATATATTCCGTTCTAACGCATATATATTCAGTTCTTACGCATATATATTCAGTTCTTACGCATATATATTCAGTTCTTACACATATTTATTCAATTCTTACGCATATATTCAGTTCTTACACATACATATTCAGTTCTTACACATATATATTCAGTTCTTACACATATATATTCCGTTCTTACGCATATATATTCAGTTCTTACACATATATATTTAGTTCTTACACATATATATTCAGTTCTTACTCATATATTCAGTGCTTACGCATATATTCAGTTCTTACACATATATATTCAGTTCTTACACGTATATATTCAGTTCTTACACATATATATTCCGTTCTTACGCATATATATTCAGTTCTTACACATATATATTCCGTTCTAACACATATATATTCAGTTCTTACACATATATATTCAGTTCTTACACATATATATTCCGTTCTTACGCATATATATTCAGTTCTTACGCATATATATTCAATTCTTACGCATATATGTTCAGTTCTTACACATAAAATCCGATCTTACGCATATATATTCAGTTCTTACACAAATAGATTCATTTCTTACACATATATATTCAGTTCTCACACATATTTATTCAGTTCTTACACATCTATATTCAGTTCTTACACATATATATTCGTTTCTTACGCATATATATTCAGTTCTTACGCATATATGTTCAGTACTTATGCATATATATTCAGTTCTTACACACAAATATTCATTTCTTACACATATATATCCAGTTCTTACGCATATATATTCAGTTCTTTCGCATATATATTCAGTTCTAACGCATATATATTCCGTTCTTACACACATATATTCAGTTCTTACGCATATATATTCAGATCTTACGCATTTATATTCAGTTCTTACGCATATATATTCAGTTCTTTCGCATATATATTCAGTTCTTACGCATATATATTCAGTTCTGACGCATATATATACAGTTCTTACACATATATGTTCAGTTCATACACTTATATATTGAGTTCTTACACATATATATTCAGTTCTTACACATATATATTCCGTTCTTACGCATATATATTCAGTTCTTACACATATATATTCAGTTCTTACGCAAATATATTCAGTTCTTACGCATATATATTCAGTTCTTTCGAATATATATTCAGTTCCTACGTATATATATTCAGTTCTGACGCATATATATTCAGTTCTTACACATATATATTCAGTTCTAACACATATATATTCAGTTCTTACACATATATATTCCGTTCTTACGCATATATATTCAGTTCTTACACAAATATATTCAGTTCTTACACATATATATTTCATTCTTACGCATATATATTCCCGTTCTAACGCATATATTTTCAGTCTTACGCATATATATTCAGCTCTTACGCATATATATTCAGTTCTTACACATATATTATTGTTCTTTTATGCCTTATCTAATTAGTTGTTTACTTATGTTAATTGTGTTGTATAATCAGAATTAAGCTTATGTTATTTTATAACCTCATATATGTCAACATTATTATGTGATTACTATGCCAGTGATGGCCCATGATTGGAAATACAATATATTCTTCTATTCTATTCAACTGAAAAAGGGTAGGGGTAATAGCCGTACATATATATTCAGTTCTTACACATATATATTCAGTTCTTACACATGTATTCAGTTCTTACGCATATATATTCAGTTCTTACGCATATATATTCAGTTCTTACGCATATATATTCCGTTCTTACACATATATATTCAGTTCTTACACATATATATTCCGTTCTTACGCATATATATTCAATTCTTACACATATATATGCAGTTCTTACACAAATATATTCAGTTCTTACACATATATATTGAGTTTTTACGCATATATTCAGTTCTTACACATATATTCAGTTCTTACGCATATATATTCAATTCTTACGCATATATGTCAATTTCTTATACATATATTCCGATCTTACGCATATATATTCAGTTCTTACGCATATATATTCAGTTCTTACACATATATATTCAGCTCTTACACATATATATTCACTTCTTACGCATATATATTCAGTTCTTACACATATATATTCAGCTCTTACACATATATATTCAGTTCTTACACATATATATTCAGTTCTTACACAAATATATTCAGTTCTTACACATATATATTCCGTTCTTACGCATATATATTCCGTTCTAACGCATATATATTCAGTTCTTACGCATATATATTCAGTTCTTACGCATATATATTCAGTTCTTACACATATATATTCAATTCATACGCATATATTCAGTTCTTACGCATATATTCAGTTCTTACGCATATATATTCAGTTCTTACGCATATATTCAGTTCTTACACATATATATTAAAATATTACGCATATATGTTCAGTTCTTACACATATTTTCCGATCTTACGCATATATATTCAGTTCTTACGCATATATATTCAGTTATTACACATATATATTCAGCTCTTACACATATATATTCAGTTCTTACACATATATATTCCGTTCTAACACATATATATTCAGTTCTTACACATATATACATGTATTCAGCTCTTACACATATATATTCCGTTCTTACGCATATATATTCAGTTCTTACACATATATATGCAGTTCTTACACAAATATATTAAATTCTTACACATATATATTCAGTTCTTACGCATATATTCAGTTCTTATGCATATATTCAGTTCTTACGCATATATATTCAATTCTTACGCATATAAGTTCAGTTCTTACACATATATTTCCGATCTTACGCATATATGTTCAGTACTTACGCATATATATTCAGTACTTACACATATATATTCAGCTCTTACACATATATATTCATTTCTTACACATATATATTCATTTCTTACGCATATATATTCAGTTCTTACACATATATATTCCGTTCTTACGCATATATATTCAGTTCTTACGCATATATATTGAGGTCTTACACATATATTTTCAGTTCTTACACATATATATTCAGTTCTTACGCATAAATATTCAATTCTTACGCATATATGTTCAGTTCTTACACATATATTCCGATCTTACGCATATAAATTCAGTTCTTACACAAATATATTCAGTTCTTACACATATATATTCCGTTCTTACGCATATATATTCCGTTCTAACTCATATATATTCAGTTCTTACGCATATATATTCAGTTCTTACGCATATATATTCAGTTCTTACACATATATATTCCGTTCTTACGCATATATATTCCGTTCTAACTCATATATATTCAGTTCTTACGCATATATATTCAGTTCTTACGCATATATATTCAGTTCTTACACATATATATTCAGTTCTTACGCATATATTCAGTTCTTACGCATATATTCAGTTCTTACGCATATATATTCACTTCTTACGCATATATATTCAGCTCTTACGGATATATATTCAGTTCTTACACATATATATTAAAATATTACGCATATATGTTCAGTTCTTACACATATTTTCCGATCTTACGCATATATATTCAGTTCTTACGCATATATATTCAGTTATTACACATATATATTCAGCTCTTACACATATATATTCAGTTCTTACACATATATATTCCGTTCTAACACATATATATTCAGTTCTTACACATATATACATGTATTCAGCTCTTACACATATATATTCCGTTCTTACGCATATATATTCAGTTCTTACACATATATATGCAGTTCTTACACAAATATATTAAATTCTTACACATATATATTCAGTTCTTACGCATATATTCAGTTCTTATGCATATATTCAGTTCTTACGCATATATATTCAATTCTTACGCATATAAGTTCAGTTCTTACACATATATTTCCGATCTTACGCATATATGTTCAGTACTTACGCATATATATTCAGTACTTACACATATATATTCAGCTCTTACACATATATATTCATTTCTTACACATATATATTCATTTCTTACGCATATATATTCAGTTCTTACACATATATATTCCGTTCTTACGCATATATATTCAGTTCTTACGCATATATATTGAGGTCTTACACATATATTTTCAGTTCTTACACATATATATTCAGTTCTTACGCATAAATATTCAATTCTTACGCATATATGTTCAGTTCTTACACATATATTCCGATCTTACGCATATAAATTCAGTTCTTACACAAATATATTCAGTTCTTACACATATATATTCCGTTCTTACGCATATATATTCCGTTCTAACTCATATATATTCAGTTCTTACGCATATATATTCAGTTCTTACGCATATATATTCAGTTCTTACACATATATATTCCGTTCTTACGCATATATATTCCGTTCTAACTCATATATATTCAGTTCTTACGCATATATATTCAGTTCTTACGCATATATATTCAGTTCTTACACATATATATTCAGTTCTTACGCATATATTCAGTTCTTACGCATATATTCAGTTCTTACGCATATATATTCACTTCTTACGCATATATATTCAGCTCTTACGGATATATATTCAGTTCTTATGCATATATATTCAGTTCTTACGCATATATTCAGTTCTTACGCATATATATTCAGTTCTTACGCATATATATTCACTTCTTACGCATATATATTCAGTTATTACACATATATATTCAGTCCTTATGCATATATGTTCAGTTCTTACGCATATATATTCAGTTCTTACGCATATACATTCTCCTCTTACGCATATATATTCAGTTCTTACGCATATATATTCAGTTCTTATGCATATATATTCAGTTCTTGCGCATATATATTCAGTTCTTACGCATATAAGTTCAGTTCTTACACATATATTTCCGATCTTACGCATATATGTTCAGTACTTACGCATATATATTAAGTACTTACACATATATATTCAGCTCTTACACATATATATTCATTTCTTACACATATATATTCATTTCTTACGCATATATATTCAGTTCTTACACATATATATTCCGTTCTTACGCATATATATTCAGTTCTTCCGCATATATATTGAGGTCTTACACATATATTTTCAGATCTTACACATATATATTCAGTTCTTACACATATATATTCAGTTCTTACGCATAAATATTCAATTCTTACGCATATATGTTCAGTTCTTACACATATATTCCGATCTTACGCATATATATTCAGTTCTTACACAAATATATTCAGTTCTTACACATATATATTCCGTTCTTACGCATATATATTCCGTTCTAACTCATATGTATTCAGTTCTTACGCATATATATTCAGTTCTTACGCATATATATTCAGTTCTTACACATATATATTCCGTTCTTACGCATATATATTCCGTCCTAATTCATATATATTCAGTTCTTACGCATATATATTCAGTTCTTACGCATATATATTCAGTTCTTACACATATATATTCAGTTCTTACGCATATATATTCAATTTTTACGCATATATGTTCAGTTCTTACACATATATTCCGATCTTACGCATATATATTCAGTTCTTACGCATATATATTCAGTTCTTACACATATATATTCAGCTCTTACACATATATATTCAGTTCTTAAAAAAAGAATTCAGTTCTTACACATATATATTCCGTTCTTACACATATATATTCAGTCCTTATGCATATATATTCAGTTCTTAAGCATATATATTCTCCTCTTACGCATATATATTCAGTTCTTACGCATATATATTCAGTTCTTATGCATATATATTCAGTTCTTGCGCATATATATTCAGTTCTTACACATATATATTCAGTTCTTACGCATATTTATTCAGTTCTTCCGCATATATATTCAGTTCTTACACATATATATTCAGTTCTTACGAATATATGTTCAGTTCTTACGCATATATATTCAGTTCTTACGCATATATCTTACACATATATAATTAGTTCTTACGCATATATATTCAGTTCTTACACATATATATGTTCAGTTCTTACGCATATATATTCAGTTCTTACGCATATATATTCAGTTCCTACACATATATATTCAGTTCCTACACATACATATTCCTTTCTTACGCATATATATTCAGTTCTTACGCATATATATTCAGTTCTTACGCATATATATTCTGTTCTTACGCATATATATTCAGTTCTTACGCATATATATTCAGTTCTTACACATATATATACAGTTCTTACACATATATGTTCAGTTCTTACACATATATATTGAGTTCTTACACATATATATTCAGTTCTTACACATATATATTCCGTTGTTACGCATATATATTCAGTTCTTACACATATATATTCAGTTCTTACGCAAATATATTCAGTTCTTACGCATATATATTCAGTTCTTTACTTTACTTTAAACATATTTTATTGCTTTTTACATAATACAGCAAAAAGGGTTGGGCCACAAGTTATACCAACGTTAGATTCGGCCCTCCCCAACAACAAATAATATACATATAATGGATAAGATGGCAATAAGTTTGTTCAAAGCATAAGTCATGCTATTTATCTGAATTCATTGTTTGACAACACAGATCCCTGGTCCCCCTCCTGTCCGGAATCAAAAGAAATACATATAGATCTAGTTCCTATCAAAACGTTTCGTTCTTTCGAATATATATTCAGTTCTTACGTATATATATTCAGTTCTGACGCATATATATTCAGTTCTTACACATATATATTCAGTTCTAACACATATATATTCAGTTCTTACACATATATATTCCGTTCTTACGCATATATATTCAGTTCTTACACAAATATATTCAGTTCTTACACATATATATTTCGTTCTTACTCATATATATTCCGTTCTAACGCATATATATTCAGTCTTACGCATAATATTCAGCTCTTACGCATATATATTCAGTTCTTACACATATATATTCAGTTCTTACACATATATATTCAGTTCTTACACATATATATTCAGATCTTACACATATATATTCCGTTCTTACGCATATATATTCAATTCTTACACATATATATGCAGTTCTTACACAAATATATTCAGTTCTTACACATATATATTGAGTTTTTATGCATATATTCAGTTCTTACACATATATTCAGTTCTTACGCATATATATTCAATTCTTACGCATATATGTCCAGTTCTTATACATATATTCTGATCTTACGCATATATATTCAGTTCTTACGCATATATATTCAGTTCTTACACATATATATTCAGCTCTTTCATATATATATTCAGTTCTTACACATATATATTCAGTTCTTACACAAATATATTCAGTTCTTACACATATATATTCAGTTCTTACGCATATATTCAGTTCTTACGCATATATATTAAAATATTACGCATCTATGTTCAGTTCTTACACATATTTTCCGATCTTACGCATATATATTCAGTTCTTACGCATATATATTCAGTTATTACACATATATATTCAGCTCTTACACATATATATTCAGTTCTTACACATATATATTCCGTTCTAACACATATATATTCAGTTCTTACACATATATATTCAGCTCTTACACATATATATTCCGTTCTTACGCATATATATTCAGTTCTTACACATATATATGCAGTTCTTACACAAATATATTAAATTCTTACACATATATATTCAGTTCTTACGCATATATTCAGTTCTTATGCATATATTCAGTTCTTACGCATATATATTCAATTCTTACGCATATCAGTTCAGTTCTTACACATATATTTCCGATCTTACGCATATATGTTCAGTACTTACGCATATATATTCAATACCTTACACATATATAGTCAGCTCTTACACAAATATATTTCATTTCTTACACATATATATTCATTTCTTACACATATATATTCAGTTCTTACACATATATATTCCGTTCTTAGGCATATATATTCAGTTCTTACGCATATATATTGAGGTCTTTACACATATATTTTCAGTTCTTACACATATATATTCAGTTCTTACACATATATATTCAGTTCTTACGCATATATATTCAATTCTTACGCATATATGTTCAGTTCTTACACATATATTCCGATCTTACGCATATATATTCAGTTCTTACACAAATATATTCAGTTCTTACACATATATATTCCGTTCTTACGCATATATATTCCGTTCTAACTCATATATATTCAGTTTTTACGCATATATATTCAGTTCTTACGCATATATATTCAGTTCTTACACATATATAGTCATTTCTTACGCATATATACAGTTCTTTACGCATATATTCAGTTCTTACGCATATATATTCATTTTTTACGCATATATGTTCAGTTCTTACACATATATTCCGATCTTACGCATATATATTCAGTTCTTACGCATATATATTCAGTTCTTACACATATATATTCAGCTCTTACACATATATATTCAGTTTCTTAAAAAAAGTATTCAGTTCTTACACATATATATTCCGTTCTTACGCATATATATTCCGTTCTTACTCATATATATTCAGTTCTTACGCATATATATTCACTTCTTACGCATATATATTTAGTTCTTATGCATATATATTCCGTTCTTACGGATATATTCAGCTCTTACGGATATATATTCAGTACTTATGCATATATATTCAGTTCTTACGCATATATTCAGTTCTTACGCATATATATTCAGTTCTTACGCATATATATTCACTTCTTACGCATATATATTCAGTTATTACACATATATATTCAGTCCTTATGCATATATGTTCAGTTCTTACGCATATATATTCAGTTCTTACGCATATATATTCTCCTCTTACGCATATATATTCAGTTCTTACGCATATATATTCAGTTCTTATGCATATATATTCAGTTCTTGCGCATATATATTCAGTTCTTACACATATATATTCAGTTATTACGCATATTTATTCAGTTCTTACACATATATATTCAGTTCCTTACGAATATATGTTCAGTTCTTACGCATATATATTCAGTTCTTACGCATATATCTTACACATATATAATTAGTTCTTACGCATATATATTCAGTTCTTACACATATATATGTTCAGTTCTTACGCATATATATTCAGTTCTTACGCATATATATTCAGTTCTTACACATATATATTCAGTTCCTACACATACATATTCCATTCTTACGCATATATATTCAGTTCTTACGCATATATATTCCGTTCTTACGCATATATATTCCGTTCTTACGCATATATATCAGTTCTTACGCATATATATTCAGTTCTTACACATATATGTTCGTTCTTACACATATATATTCCGTTCTTAGGCATATATATTCAGTTCTTACGCATATATATTCAGTTCTTACACATATATATTCAGTTCTTACACATATATATTCCGTTCTTACGCATATATATTCAGTTTTTTAACACATATATATTCAGTTTTTTACACATAAATATTCAGTTCTTACACATATATATTCCGTTCTTAGGCAAATATATTCCGTTCTAACTCATATATATTCAGTTCTTACGCATATATATTCAGTTCTTACGCTTATATATTCAGTTATTACACATATATATTCAGCTCTTACACATATATATTCAGTTCTTAACACATATATATACCGTTCTAACACATATATATTCAGTTCTTACACATATATATTCAGCTCTTACACATATATATTCCGTTCTTTACGCATATATATTCAGTTCTTACACATATATATGCAGTTCTTACACAAATATATTAAATTCTTACACATATATATTCAGTTTTCTTACGCATATATTCAGTTTCTTATGCATATATTCAGTTCTTACGCATATATATTCAATTCTTACGCATATAAGTTCAGTTCTTACACATATATTTCCGATCTACGCATATATGTTCAGTACTTACGCATATATATTCAGTACTTACACATATATAGTCAGCTCTTACACAAATATATTCATTTCTTACACATATATATTCATTTCTTACACATATATATTCAGTTCTTACACATATATATTCCGTTCTTACGCATATATATTCAGTTCTTACGCATATATATTGAGGTCTTACACATATATTTTTCAGTTCTTACACATATATATTCAGTTCTTACACATATATATTCAGTTCTTACGCATATATATTCAATTCTTACGCATATATGTTCAGTTCTTACACATATATTCCGATCTTACGCATATATATTCAGTTCTTACACAAATATATTCAGTTTCTTACACATATATATTCCGTTCTTACGCATATATATTCCGTTCTAACTCATATATATTCAGTTTTTTACGCATATATATTCAGTTCTTACGCATATATATTCAGTTCTTACACATATATAGTCATTTCTTACGCATATATACAGTTCTTACGCATATATTCAGTTCTTACGCATATATATTCATTTTTTACGCATATATGTTCAGTTCTTACACATATATTCCGATCTTACGCATATATATTCAGTTCTTACGCATATATATTCAGTTCTTACACATATATATTCAGCTCTTACACATATATATTCAGTTCTTAAAAAAAGTATTCAGTTCTTACACATATATATTCCGTTCTTACGCATATATATTCCGTTCTTACTCATATATATTCAGTTTCTTACGCATATATATTCACTTCTTACGCATATATATTTAGTTCTTACGCATATATATTCCGTTCTTACGGATATATTCAGCTCTTACGGATATATATTCAGTACTTATGCATATATATTCAGTTCTTACGCATATATTCAGTTCTTACGCATATATATTCAGTTCTTACGCATATATATTCACTTCTTACGCATATATATTCAGTTATTACACATATATATTCAGTCCTTATGCATATATGTTCAGTTCTTACGCATATATATTCAGTTCTTACGCATATATATTCTCCTCTTACGCATATATATTCAGTTCTTACGCATATATATTCAGTTCTTATGCATATATATTCAGTTCTTGCGCATATATATTCAGTTCTTACACATATATATTCAGTTATTACGCATATTTATTCAGTTCTTACACATATATATTCAGTTCTTACGAATATATGTTCAGTTCTTACGCATATATATTCAGTTCTTACGCATATATCTTACACATATATAATTAGTTCTTACGCATATATATTCAGTTCTTACACATATATATGTTCAGTTCTTACGCATATATATTCAGTTCTTACGCATATATATTCAGTTCTTACACATATATATTCAGTTCCTACACATACATATTCCATTCTTACGCATATATATTTAGTTCTTACGCATATTAATTCCCGTTCTTACGCATATATATTCCGTTCTTACGCATATATATTCAGTTCTTA
>JAWPHD010025975.1:0-14633 GCA_037043455.1 Cyrtodaria siliqua | reverse complement strand
CAATGACCAAAACCAGTATAATTGTTGAGGAAGGTGGTTTGAGCATCAAGTTCCTTTTCCACTTTAAACAGAAACTTTTCTAAATCATTCAACTGTTAGGCTATTACAGAGTTACGTATTTAACATAAAGGACCTTAGAGTCATTTAAGTTCCTTGTTGGACAACAAATATCATACAGAACAATGTTTTGGCCGTCAAAATATTATATGAAGAAACCAAACTGCTAAATTTCACACTAAAGCAATTGGATTTAACCATGTTGTGTAAAATATATAATGCATAAATTCCTATATGGGTGTCGGCCGGAGTAACACGAGGATTTGACAGAAATTAACTCCTGTTTGAAAGGAAATAGCACGAACTCATAAAAAATCTACAAAATATCCCCATGTGTGTATTTTTCCTCTACCCCCACCCAACACATCTCGCAAATCCCTTGCAGCCTACCTCATTACCTCGATCATGCACTTACCTAAAAATCACCTCCAATAGAAAACATTTCTTGACAAGAGGGGAGAGGGGCGGTGGTCTGGGGGCTTTTTTTTAACTTAGGTATGCAATGGTGCATTTTGGCGTATATCTGACAGAGAACTTGTGTGGTATTTGAAGAAATAATTTTTTGGCCAAATTTGAGAATTAACATTTCACAAAGTGAATTACTTACACTGAAATAAAATAAACAAATGTTGACCCCCAACCCCCTCTGGCTTCAGTTTTTATAGCATTTTTGGACTGTTTTTCTTCATTATTATTATTTTTTCATTTTTCAATTCGGGCCTATATGGCCTAATAGTAGATACACCTCCACTTCCCCCAACATCACCTTTCAAAAATGTTTCATTCCTTACTGGGTGGTGTTACTTATGAGTGTTTATAATGATGATGTCGACATGATTGAAAATAAAATTGGATTAAAGGGACATTATACAATTTAAATTAAAGGGACATTTTCCAATATTATTTGAACTTTATTCTAAAATCGGATTTTAAAGAAATACGGGATCTTAATTTATGTGTATTCTGCACGTAAATATTTTTCCTTGTACAATTTGAATAAAAATAGTTGTTGCTGGTTTTGCACTTTCTTGTTACTGTTTACCAGTAACAGGTGGAAACGAATATTGCATGAAGAGCGCAGTTAGACCAACACTGTTGACACCGTGGGTACTGACTTAAGACAGAACCTGGTATAATACTAATCTGAGCCTTCTCTGACCCTAAAAGCCTTTTTTTTATTTATTTTTGTGTGTAGCGATTACAATATTTCATCTGGCTGGTGCAGATGAAATATCAAAATCGTAAAAAGGGCTGGTAAGGTCAGAGAAGGCTCGGATTAGTATAATACCAACAATGGGACTACCCTGTAAAATGTTGCTCCTAGGTTAGGAATTTTTTTTTTTTCTATTTCTCTGGGTTACTCCCGTTGCTGTCCCATCGCCACCCAGGTGGATGGGTGAAATTAGTTATTATAAGTGTATATTTGCTTTTGTGTGCATCCACCCAGTTACATGTATTACTAATATCCTACAACTTTTTCACAGGTACGAACATACTAAAAAATCTAAAAGAGCACACAAATGGAACGGGTGGGGAAGGTAGTGGTTGGGGTGGGTGTAATAACACTCAGAATAACGTTTCGCCTGAATGTTTATTCCCTCAATGTGTATGCATGCTCTACATACATACATACAGGCGCCCTATATGAATTCTCACCAAAGATACAGGTAGTTACGCTCTTATCTTGGATGCATTTTTTGACGACTGTATATCTTTCTTGGCTGATAATGCCTACGTCACATTACAAGCGGGGACCGTCCGAGATAGAGGCATCGGTGGGACACCGTTGATAATTTGAGATCGGAGAGAAACATTTCAATCCTGTCCGGGAAGAAGGGGGTGGTCATACACCCTGCGTGGTCCGGTAGGTATTCGGACGGTTTCCGAAGGGTACTCGCCCGGTCACCTGGTGAAAACCTTTGGCATCTTCCTTCTGGACACCGTCCGATATTCTTAAGGTAATCGGCCGACTACCGTACGATAAATGTCCAATTGTCGTTCGGTATCCGGCCGGTTTGCAACCATCGTACGTTGACTGTACGGTATACGGGCAAAAGCCGTGCGATATCCGGTCGGCTATCAGCCTATGCTATCGGCTATCGGCTATTGTACGGTGACTGTACGGTATACGGGCAAAAGCCGTGCGATATCCGGTCGGCTATCGGCCCTACGCTATCCTTACGGTGTCCATCCGGGCACCATAAGACCATCCGGGCACCGTATGGCGTCCATCCGGGTCCCGGCCGGTGACCTGCCGAGTCGCCTTCGGAGACCGCTCGGAAACCGGAGGATTATTTGGCGCCAAGGGTGTGAAAATTTTCACCGGCATGCAACCGATACCAATAGGTGTCCGGCCGGGTATCGGAGGGATTTTCACCGTGTCTGCTACGGTGAGCTGGCGATGTGCCTCATGCCGCAAGAAAATAACTCCGCGCTAAATCTCTCCGGTGACCCGTACGATGCCTCACCGGTGACTTGACCCGGAGGGTCACCGGCCGGAGACCTTTGAAAATTTGGCAATTTCAGCCCGTTTAGACACCGGTACCCCATCGTAAACCTAATCGGAGTGTAATGTGACGCAGCCATTAGCAACTTAAGCACACACTATGCAAAGTTTTGTTTTGTTTTTAGACCCTTGTTGAATATTCCCTTATTGAACAATAGGCAGGAATGGGATATTCCAGATAGTATATATCTAATTATACGCAACCCACTCCCCACTCCCCTTCCCCCTTCACACAAACACACCCTATCCCGAATATATTAATTATTTATATTTTAGCTCAGAATACACCCCTGGATTTAAACAATAAAAATAATGAAAAAGCATTTTTCTTCAGATTCTGCAACATGGACAATCTACAAAATACCTCCCTTAATCCTCTGCAAATCCCTTTCTTACCTCCACATCATACCTCCGTAAAGCGTTCTCCTCTAGTATACCTTAGGTAGTTTCTTGATTGAGTGACGCGTGTCGCCTGCATTGTGTAATCAATATTAAGGGAGAACCCAACCTTCTATATCTATTTATAGAACGCAGATCAGGCGCTTGGCCATGATCGCAATTGAAATGCGCTTTATGCACTATCAAATTCACCGTTTCAAAAATCGGCCTGTGACGGTCGCTTGTTTGAGTGAACGAGACATGCGCCGTGGAGCAGTCTAGTACCCCACCAGTCACATTATACTGACAATGGATCATTACCTTTATAAATGCTAGCTGATCATCAAACAAGGGAGCTACCAGTACCATTTTTATGAAGTCTTTTATTTTCGTGTCACTGGACTGGGGTTGAACACCTGACCTCCCACATGCGGGGTGGCAGACACTCTACCACTGAGTCACAGCCACAGTACCAAAATGGCAGCTAGTCGGGAAAACTGTGAATCTAGCTTTTTGCCAGGTTGTCCATAAAGTGTGCCTGTACCTGCTAACTAATGGTGCAAGGAATTGTGTAATACAGAGGCTTTTTCAGAGTTTTATCTTGCAAAATATTGTTTAACTGGTAACAAATACCATCAGTAATCTTTGTTGTCCAAATTAAAATACCAGGGATATAGTATGCAACCTTCAGCTAGTTAGCAATCACCACAACGGAATGTGAACTAAGAATATTTTTCAACCTCGATCCAAGCTGTAGTAAACCAATCTATGTTTGATACAAAATTCAAGAAAACTCTGTGGAAATCTTCACAAATCCTGCAGTAGACATCTCTTCAATGCACTGCAGCCTTGGTAGATAATTTTGTCAATACATGATGCTACTAATTATATTCAATGGAAACAATGTCTCAGCAAAATGAAATCATACGCTTAATTATAAAGAATGATTGATTAGTTGAAGTTATAATTTCTGTACAATGACAATCTTCAATTATAAAGAAGAGGCACACCTACTGCATGCTCACCAGGGTCACACAGTGACAATGAATTAAAAGCTTACATATACAACATGTGTGTATGGTTTAACAACATCTGTTTAGTAATCAGGCAATTATACCACACCTTAGAACTAACTTTTTATTATGACACCAAAATGAACCAGTTTTGTACAGTAGCTTATGTAAACAACACGCGATATTTGCAATAGGTCGATCTGCTTCTCGATAGTGCGCTCAATTTTGACTGGAAGTTTAAAAATAGAGGTATCACGTGATATGTATTCCGGGGATACCCCTTCCAGAAAATAGTATATTTTCATCCATTGAAATCTTCCGAATCGTAGAACATCAATCATCTATCTTAGTTCTAAAATAATAGTTAACCTTAGAAATTTCAAACAAACATAATATTTGTATGAATCTAGCTTATGGCTAGGGGAAATATGCTGTGAAAAAAAACAATATGATGATAATATTGAATGCAAATGGCAGACATTTTGTGTAATCCGCGAATGTGGGTCGCAGGTAAAACGCGTGTATAACACAATATTCAATCGATTTTGAATTTATTTCTTCGCAACAAGTAAATTAAAACATTTATCTTGAGATTTATGTATGTTTTTGACTTTGTATACTTGATTCTGATGAGAAAAGCGAACTTCAAATCGACAACTTTCAATGCCAAAAAGACGTATGCCTTGAATACCGAAAACGGAAATGATTGTTGCTAAGCGAAGGGACTGGTATAATAATTCACGATTATTTTTTTAGTTATAAAAAAAAATACGGTCAGGTGGTAAAAATAGCGGGAAGATTTCGGGAAGAACTCTTTATTTTTGAAATTACTGACACAAATATCCCACATGAAAGGATTCACTGAATAAAGAAAATGCTCTGGCCAACATTAAAAGCTGTACAAAGGGAAAATGGCTTCCTGACTGAATTAAGTGCAAATAAAAAAAGGGTAAATCAATGAAAAAATCTATAACATGCATGGTGCCTATGAAACTTCTTTTATCTGATCAATCATTCACAAAATTAATCATTCACAAAACTGATTCAGGTAAAAAATAATTCACTGGATGACCACTTACTTTAAATAAAATACAAAACGTCTTCAAAATAAACAGATTTTTTTCTACTAATTTTCAGTTCACCTTCAACTGTTGGATGTTGTGCTATAAATCCATTAAATTTGCCTTGTCTGGATCTCTTTTGCCTGTTTTTTCCCTAAAGCAGTAAGATTATAACAATAAAAAACTTTCATTTGCCCATGAGAATCATCAAATGGAACCATATTGCCAGTTTTTGCTCCATTAGTTGGATTCTTTTGAATCAAGGGTGCCATGTTTTTATCTGCAAACTTGACAATATTGTAAATCTGAGAAGAGGGACATGAGTAGGCCCAGTGGACAGGAGTAGGCCCAAAGGACAGGAGTAGGCCCAGTGGACAGGAGTAGGCCCAGAGGACAGGAGTAGGCCCAGTGGACAGGAGTAGGCCCAGTGGACAGGAGTAGGCCCAGTGGACAGGAGTAGGCCCAGTGGACAGGAGTAGGCCCAGAGGACAGGAGTAGGCCCAGTGGACAGGAGTAGGCCCAGTGGACAGGAGTAGGCCCAGTGGACAGGAGTAGGCCCAGAGGACAGGAGTAGGCCCAGTGGACAGGAGTAGGCCCAGTGGACAGGAGTAGGCCCAGTGGACAGGAGTAGGCCCAGTGGACAGGAGTTGGCCCAAAGGACAGGAGTAGGCCCAGTGGACAGCATTTTTTCACTCTGAAATCGGGGATCACGGGTTTGAGCCTCACTGGCAACACTGGACTTCCTGGTGCGTCCATGGGCAAGACACTTCCCTTAACCTCGTCCCGTCGGAATATAGGAATGTAAACAGGGCGTTGTATCGGAGTGTATCCGTCGAGCAAGTTAAAGAACCATAAGAATCTACTTGCTAGTAAGAGTAGAGCAACTTGTTCCAGAATTCATATGTACCGTTCCCCTCTCTCTGGGGCCGCTCAAAATAACCTATAATGAGTTGATGAGCAGTTTAAAACAACAACATTCAATTAACTTGTAACTCTCTAATGTGTTAACTGTTTCAAGGACACCAACCAATTCCAGACCAGTTGTTCCAATTCCAGACTATGTTCCATAAACATGACACTTGTAGAAGTTCCATAAACATGACACTAGTCTTGTAGATCTTTCTGAGCATGGTAAATAAATGTATACCAGCTGTAATTCTGCAATCATTATAATCGGAGCCTTCTCTGACCTTACCAGCTTTTTTTTTTTTTTAACGATTTTGATATTTCATCTGGCTGCCTAATAAGCCACAAATAAAAGAAGAAGGCTTTTAGGGTCAGAGAACGCTCGGATTAAAATCATTATTGTTTAGATGGCTGGCATCTCTGATTTATTTTTAGATCTCCCTCCCCTTATTAGATTCCATTCATGTCAAACAAATCGTTTCTAAATTTCATTTCAAGTTTTCTGTTAGGGATTGTAACATAGGTTTAAGAAATAAATATTTCCAGTGGGTTTATATTGTCCCAGATAAAAACCTGGTGGGTGGGATTTGAAGACCATCGATAGCAAAGGGCGTAGGCCCGCGGTTTCGATGTGTTTCAAGTCCCAACCACCAGGTTTTGATCTCGCACAATATAAACCTGCTGAAAATGTTTCATTTCTTGTCTGAAATGGATTGTTATGTATTTTATACACACATTTTCGAGAGATTGAACATTATACAAACACATTCTCACAACTTAAATTGTATGCGTCCATCTCTCAGCATCAAACGAAGAAAATATACAGCTTTATCGGTCTCTAACAAGTTCAATGTGTTGTTTGAACGTAACGTTGCCTTAAAATAACGTAATCGTTGTTTTGGATGTTTCCGACGTTGCACATCGTTTAAGATGACGTTCCAACGGTTTAAGGACGTGACGTCGGAGGTTTTTTATAGCTTTTTCAAAAACTGCTCAATAGCCAATCAGCATTGAGTATTTTGATAAACCATGTTAGATTTAAAATTAATGACAGAACAGTTGGTGTATAATCTCTCTATTCCCAAATGAACAATGATGAGTTGTCAATATTCAAGAAAATGTCAAAATGACAAAACAAAACAAAAGAGCAAATAAATAATAATTCAAAACACAGAAAAAAGAAGAAGAAAAATGTCCTAAAGTAGAACATGATTTGGAACTTATACATTAAAACATGTATTTCTTTCAGAAAAATGGCAACACTTCATGCGACAAGTTTGACCAAAATACACGGACCCATAAATATTTAAATAATAAGATTTGAGCAGCCGAGTGAGGGCTACTTAATATGAAATTTGTGTCCATCAAACTGACCACAATAATTGCAAGATGACAGAAACAGATTAGGATCAATGATTATCTATGAATATTCCAGTTCCAGCCCAAATAATTTTCACAAAAGCAACAACAGTTAATGCACCAGAAACAAGCCTGCTAAAAAAAACATGACCCGTCCATGCCATTCATGTTGAGTTACTAGAGCTATCTATGAATATACAATAAGTCCAATTGTTCCCCAGCCACAACATTGAATTATTAATACATGTACATACTCTGATGTCCTATTGAATGAAACAGAAATAGGGTTATTGTGTGTAATTCTCAAGTCTGTATGTCAGACCATCTATCAATTAAAGGCATTTTCTGTAGTTTTCCATGCGCAGCATTTTGGGTGACTTCTCTTCTGAAACTATTGGATGGATTTTCCTAAAAATTTACAGGAATGTTGCTTTTGATGTCTTGTATTTTTTCTTTTTTTTTTCTTTTTTTTCTTTTTTTTCTTTTTTTATTTATTGTCTTTATTTAAATAAAGGCCTATTATTAGATACATAAAATAGGAAAAATATAGCATTTTGTAAAAATTCCAACAAAATTAAAAAATTTAAGCATAATGGTAGGGTTCCAAAAACCAATATTAAATCTCAATATGCATGGTGACCTATACTTTTAATTGCATATATTGTCTAAATATATGTTCAAATAAGTGCCTAGGAAGTTTGAACAAATTCTGTTATTAGGAACATAACAAAAAAGGAAAATATACCATTTCTATATAATTTCATACAAAACTTGGCCTTTTAACATAGAGGGCGGCGTGGCGCAGTCGGTAGCACGGCGGATTTGTAACCGGAGGCCCCGGGTTCAATCCTCCTTGGTGCCACTGAGTTCCGTCGGTGTGTCCTTGGGCAAGACACTTTCCCTAATAGCCTCGTCCGTCGGATGGGGACGTAAATAAATGATTAGACTTCAAAAATGTCTTATTTAGCCATTTCATGGACTTGTTCAACTTTTTGGACAGATTGACATGATGGTGGCATTACAAATTATTTTTTAAAATTTTAACAATCATGGTGACGTACCATTATTTTTGCCTTTTCTGTCATTAATTTTGCTGTTGGCTCTCGTTTTTTTTTAACTCGTTTTTTGTTGGAACTCTAGAGCTGTTGGCACTTGGTTGTTGGAACTCTAGAGCTGTTGGCACTTGGTTGTTGGAACTCTAGAGCTGTTGGCACTTGGTTGTTGTAACTCAATTGCTGCACCTGGTTGCTGCTGTTGGACTTCAGTTGCTGTTGGCACTTGGATTTGTAACTCGATTCTGTTGGACTTCAGTTGCTGTTGGCACTTGGATTTGTAACTCGATTCTGTTGGCACTTGGTTACTGTTGGCACTTGGTTGTTGGAACTCGATAGCTGTTGGCACTAGGGGTGTCGCGATATACCGGTATACCGGTAAATCGCGGTATTCACCTGTGCGATAAAATATCGCGATATTAAAAGTACATACCGGTATTCCGCGATACTCATGAAGTGTGTTGTGTTTTCTTTTATATCCATCGTATTTCCGCGGCTTTTAATCTTTGCACGCTTATTTGAAAGTGAGAAATAAAAAAACGTGTACCACTCCAAGAAGTTGCGTCGTCCAGCCATTTTATGTATACATACTGGCATTCCGCATACTGTACAACACCGGAACAATATAATTACTTCAATCATTAATTGCCAATCTTCAGGGGAGTACCTATCTTGTATCATCTCATCAACTCATCAAAGAGCCGATTATAATGCCCCTGATAATTGTCCGTAATCCGATAATTACATCTACTAAAACGACAGACCTAAAACAAATACAGCAGTCGTTGGTTACCGCAATCCATTACGCCGATTATACTAACATTGTGTATTCACGGGAACCAGTGCTTACCATAAGTGTAATCATAAGTGTAACGCGTGATCAGTTACCTGTACCCCGTGGCTAAATCTGGTAAAGGTCACACGATGTGTCAAAGAGCATCCTCAGAAATAGTCGCTACTTGCGGCAACTTCAAAGGATTTTAGTGTTTGCCCTACTTTTTCCTCCAATCAGACGGTGAGGAATTTTAAAAAAATGGCGAACTTATTCATGTAAATTTCTAACGATCACCAAGTTTAACCATTTAATCATTAAGTAATCGCTTACTAAATGGCACGCACTTGTTTGGACACAAGGAGGCAGATTTAGTAGAAGCGCGCGTGGTTTCGTAGAAGCGCGGGGAAAAAGTAGGGCAAACACTAAGTCAGTTAGAGGCTAAGAAGTGAAATTTTAACAATTAAGAAACCCCGGTCAGTCGCTGCGCTCCTTCCCTCAGGGTTTTTTAATTGTTAAAATTTCACTTCATAGCCTCTAACTAATACATAGAAATAAAATAACCCATTCTACCCGTGTTTAAGTATTAGAGGCTATGAAGTGAAATTTTAACAAATAAGAAACCCTAAGGAAAGGAGCGCAGCGACTGATCGGGGTCTCTTAATTGTTAAAATTTCACTTCTTAGCCTCTAACTGACTTAGTGTTTGCCCTACTTTTCCCCCGCGCTTCTACGAAACCACGCGTCTTAACACGTTCGCGCCAAAACAAGCGCGTGCCATTTAGTAAGCGATTATTTAATGATTAAATGGTTAAAATTCGTGATCGTTAGAAATTTACATGAATAAGTTCGTCTGAATGGAGGAAAAAGTAGGGCAAACACTAAAGTGTGTCTATACTGCAGCCGAGGTGCGATCTTGTTTGGCCCAATTATCAATCATCAAATGTGTACCGGTAAGCCTGTTTTCACAAGCATTATTGAATAATTGCCATTTCAAAATAGGGTGATTCTGCCTTTCTACGCCGTCTAAAATATATGTCTTTCAAAATAAAGCAAAAACTTTTAGAACACTACTTAATGTGACTGTGTGTGTCTAGTACTGTCTACTGTACTATGCAAAATGAGTTTTGTTTTGTTTCTCATGTTCTTGTTCTAGTCAAAAGCTGTGCATCCTAAAGCATTATAAAATGTTTTAACTGTACTATGTTTTTATTTTATACTTGTCATTTACATATAAGAAGAAATATAGCTTACAAATGCATGCAGAAGATTAGGGCAATATATCGCGATAAATATCGCGATTATTTAATAAATATTGCAATATATCGCGATATTGGTTTCTGATATCGTGACACCCCTAGTTGGCACTTGGTTGCTGCTGTTGGACTTCAGTTGCTGCCTTGGTTGTTGGAACTCGATAGCTGTTGGCACTTGGTTACTGTTGGCACTTGGTTGTTGGAACTCGATAGCTGTTGGCACTTGGTTACTGTTGGCACTTGTTTGTTGGAACTCGATAGCTGTTGGCACTTGGTTACTGTTGGCACTTGGTTGTTGGAACTCGATAGCTGTTGGCACTTGGTTACTGTTGGCACTTGGTTGTTGGAACTCGATAGCTGTTGGCACTTGGTTACTGTTGGCACTTGGTTGTTGGAACTCGATAGCTGTTGGCACTTGGTTACTGTTGGCACTTGGTTGTTGGAACTCGATAGCTGTTGGCACTTGGTTACTGTTGGCACTTGGTTGTTGGAACTCGATAGCTGTTGGCACTTGGTTACGGTTGTTGGAACTCGATAGCTGTTGGCACTTGGTTACTGTTGGCACTTGGTTGTTGGAACTCGATAGCTGTTGGCACTTGGTTACTGTTGGCACTTGGTTGTTGGAACTCGATAGCTGTTGGCACTTGGTTACTGTTGGCACTTGGTTGTTGGAACTCGATAGCTGTTGGCACTTGGTTACTGTTGGCACTTGGTTGTTGGAACTCGATAGCTGTTGGCACTTGGTTACTGTTGGCACTTGGTTGTTGGAACTCGATAGCTGTTGGCACTTGGTTACTGTTGGCACTTGGTTGTTGGAACTCGATAGCTGTTGGCACTTGGTTACTGTTGGCACTTGGTTGTTGGAACTCGATAGCTGTTGGCACTTGGTTACTGTTGGCACTTGGTTGTTGTAACTCGATTGCTGTTGGCACCTTCTTGCTGCTGTTGGACTTCAGTTGCTGTTGGCACTTGGATGTTGTAACTCGATTGCTGTTGGAACTTGGTTACTGTTGGCACTTGGTTGCTGCTGTCACTTGGTTGTTGCTGGCACTAAATGGTTGTTGTTGGCACTAAATGGTTGTTGTTGGAACTTTTTTTTTTTTTTTAAATAAAAAATGCTGGGTATTTACCATTTTGTTGAGATATGTTGACAGATAACAACTGTCATGTACAGTAGTGTGTAGAGGGGTTGGACACTGTCATGTACAGCAGTGTGTGGGTTGGACATCAAGCAGTAGAATGAGCCTTAATCTGCAGGACCGACTAAGCACAGCTTTAAGATATGTTGAGACCGACATGTTTTTATTAGTATTTGTTGAGAATGGCATGTTTTTATTAATATTTGTGCCAGTTTTAAGTTGATTCATATTATGGTTGTTCGCAAATACTGTCTCCATATATATATATGTAATGTATATTACTTTGAACTTTATCTTGGAATCAACTTGCTCATCACATTCCTCTAGAAGCTTCCGCAGCTTGTTACTTGGTTACCAAGTTGATCATTTGACGCATAACACCAATAACAGGGCCTCGATTAGTAGTCTCTTGATTAGGCATGCTTTAAATTATTCCCCTGCGTATTCCCTTGTGTAATTCCAATTAGTACCTGGTCAGATTCGACAGGTTTTTAGAACAGATAATTAACACTGCTGTGCGGTCAGACTATTAATCCAGATAAATCAGGTCAAGTAAACAAGAGGCCCAAGAGGGCCTGTGGACGCTCTACTGGCTAAAGATAAAGTTTATGCACAAGGGGCCATAACTCTTTCAATATCGTTCAACCAGAACATGGTGATGACATAGGCAACTAGGCTTGGTACTGATTGTCCCTGACAAGTTTCTTTGAAATCCAGCCAGAGGTTCAGGAGAACTAGTCTGTACAAAGTTAGTGTATTAAAACTTTTAAGGGGCCATAACTCTGCCAAAATTCATCCAACCAGAACACGGCAATGATAGGTGCAACTAGGTTTGGTACTGATCATCCCCATCAAGATTTGTTGAAATCCAGTAAGGAGTTCAGAACAGACTAATCTGGTTTCTCTATTAAAACCTTTAAAGGGCCATAACTCTGACAAAATCATTCAACCCGAATATGGCGATGAATATGCAAAAACTAGGCTTGACACTGATCATCCTTGTCAAGTTTCGTTAAAATCCAGCCAGGGGTTCAGGGAAAACTAGCCCGGAAAATGTTTGTGTATCAAAAACCTTTAAAGGGCCATAACTCCACCAAAAATCTGTTAACCGGAATGCGACGATGATATGCACAACTAAGCTTGGTGCTGATCATCCCTGTAAAGTTTCGTTGAAATGTGGGGAGACGTTCAGGAGAATAGTCCAGACAAAGCTTGTGTATTAAAACTTTTAAAGGGCCATAACTCTGCAAAATTCCTTCAACCGGAACACGGCAAAGATTTGCACAACTAGACCTGGAACTGATCATCCCTAAAAAGTTTTGTTTAAATCCGGCCAGGGGTTCAGGAATACTAGTCAGGACAAAGTTTGTTTATAAAACCTTTAAAGGGACATAACTCCGCCAAAATCATTCAACTGGAATGCAGTGACGATATGTACAACTAGGCTTGGTACTGATCATCCTTGAAAAATTTCAATGAATTTGGCCAAATGAAGGCCCTCTCTTCTTAATGAGGCCAAAATATAGCATATTTCAGAAAATAAAATCAAGGCCATAACTCCGGTGTAAATGGTCTAATCTGGCTGGTTTTCAAATTTGTCAGAGCTTTCATTGATAGTAACAATCTGGTAAAGATCGGATGAAAAATGAAGACCCTATCGTATTAACAAGGCAAAATATAGCATTTTTAACTAAATCAAGGGCCATAACTCCACTGTTACTAGTCCGATCTGACTTCGAACTTATCCGAGCTTTCATTGATATTAACAAGATGGTAAAGTTTGGTAAAGATCGGATGAACAATGAAGCCCCTATCGTCTTAACGAGGCAAAATATAGCATTTTGAACTAAATCAAGGGCCATAACTCCGCTGTTACTAGTCCAATATGAAATGGTTTTCAAACTTGTCCGAGCTTTCATTGATATTAACAATCTGATAAAATTTGGTAAAGATCGGATGAACAATGAAGCCCCTATCGTCTTAACGAGGCAAAATATAGCATTTTGAACTAAATCAAGGGCCATAACTCCGCTGTTACTAGTCCAATATGAAATGGTTTTCAAACTTGTCCGAGCTTTCATTGATATTAACAATCTGATAAAATTTGGTAAAGATCGGATGAACAATGAAGCCCCTATCGTCTTAACGAGGCAAAATATAGCATTTTTAATTAAATCAAGGGCCATAACTCCGCTGTTACTGGTCTGATATGGCTGGTTTTTCGAACTTGTTCGAGCTTTCAAAGACATTAACAAGGTGGTAAAGTTTGGTAAAGATAGGATGAAAAATGAAGGCCCTATTATCTTAACGAGGCAAAATATAGCATTTTCAACTAAATCAAGGGCCATAACTCCACCGATACTGGTCCGATCTGGCTGGTTTTCGAACTTGTCCAAGCTTTCATTAATAGTAACGATCTGGTAAAGTTTGGTAAAGATCGAGTGAAAGATGAAGGCCCTATCATCTTAACGAGGCAAACCTTAGCACTTTTAACTAAATCAAGGGCCATAACTCCGCCAATACTGGTCCAATCTGGCTGGTTTTCGAACTTGTCCGAGCTTTCATTAACATTAACAATCTGATAAAGTTTGGTAAAGATCGGATGAACAATAAAGCCCCTATCGTCTTAACGAGGCAAAATATAGCATTTTTAACTAAATCAAGGGCAATAACTCCGCTGTTAATAGTCCGATCTAGCTGGTTTTCGAACTTGTCCGAACGTTCATTGATATTAACAATCTGTGCAAGTTTGGTAAAGTTCAAATAATAAATGAAGGTGCTAGAGTGTTCACAGGGCTTAATATGGCATTTTTCAGCAAAACAAGGGCCATAACTCCGTTGAAATTATTTTGATCTTGCCGGTTTTCAAAACTTGTTCAAGCTTTCATTGACATAAAGACACTGGCAAAGTTAAGTAAAGATCCGATTAATATTGAAGGCCCTAGAGTGTTCACAAGGCAGAAAATAGCATTTTTCAGAAAAAACAAGGGCCATAACTCCAGTGTTACTGATCCGATTTAGCTGGTTTTCGAACTTGTTCGAGCTTTCATTGATATTAACAAGCTGTGCAAGTTTGGTAAAGATCAAATAATAAATGAAGGTGCTAGAGTGTTCAGAAGGCAGAAAATGGCATTT
>JAWPHD010025974.1:0-14634 GCA_037043455.1 Cyrtodaria siliqua | reverse complement strand
GTTTGAGAAAAATAATCAGATAGCAGTTACTTAGATTTTAGGGTAAACAAACTGAATTCGCATAATTTACTAAATCACAAGCAATACATCTGTTATATATAGATTGATTTTGCTCTTCAGCAAACAATCATATTCATGATATAGTCTGAAAGTCATTGTGTGTAAACAAAGAAATGGCCAAGCCTCGTCAAAATATGGATTCTGTCTGCTAGTTAATCGTCCAATAGATTTCAGTATTGTACTCAACCCCATATTTTAAAACATTGACGCCAGTAGCAGGGTATACATACTGAGGTAATACCACGCAGCAAAAACTTAACTCAAACCAAATCATACGCCGACAGTACATTAATCCTTAAAAGCATAATATTAAATTCGAAAAAATAGCGAGAGGTTTCGAGCGCCAAATAATTGCTAGTATTTTTTGTATGAAATACTAGCACGCAATATATCATTAAATGAATAGCTGCCCACTTTTGATGAATTTGATTTAATTTTCGCATGAATCTGAATAGCCATTTATTTGCGTCTTTATGCCTCATTCCCTGTTTCCCCGTACTCTGGGGAAATTTTTCCATAATAACGATATGGGCAGGTTAAAGGGACCGAAGGTAATCTAGAAGTATTAATTGAGTCTAAGAGTTCATTCATTATTTACATTAATGCTGTTGGGCAATATTTAAATATCCGAAAAAAAAAAGAAAAAAAAAATTGCCGTCGAGTCATTATTTTACTAACACTATCTCTATTTGAAAAGTCTTGCTGTATAGACACGTAGCAAGCTACAAATACTATTTTGATGGTTTGAACATTTGAAATTTTAGAAATATAAAACAAATGACATGCGCATCAAATTAGGAAGAACATTTAGCGTGACGCCACGATATTTTTTTAAGAATTGCCGCGTCTCCCTTTAAGTTAATTCAAGTAGTGACGCACTGTTATTGACAAATAAATGTTGTAAATTAACTACATACATATTTTATACGTTAAGTTAATCTCCGCGCGGACAGACGCTCATGATTACTAATACAAGTTCATGAATATTCATAAGAACGAGGTATAAGTACGTTTCTGAGCATGCTGTGGGATATATCTATAGTGCATGTTTACAGAGTATTTACCGGATAAATATAAGCTTTACTAGTAAGTAGCCTTTCACAATATGAAATTTAATAATACTTCTACTACTTCTACTACTACTAATAAATAAATATCGTACTACTACTACTACTACTACTACTACTAGCTTTATCTTTATTTATCAAGGATAACATATTTGGCTTACAGTCAGTCTGACATGTGGTCCTCAAACAAACAATATTTACAGTATGTACACACATTTGTTGCAACAATGTTATATATACATGATATATTTGTGCATAAACATTTCTAAAAACGTTGTGATATTACAGATATGTTAAAAGAACTATGCACAATTTATGTTGAGGTGAATTAAAAAAAGTATTGAAAAGACACGAGAGTTTGAAACGTGACATATTACATGAGCATACTGTTGACAGTTTATGTGGGTGCGCCAAGCCGTCGCGGAGGGATATTTATTTAAAAACGTCACTCGCAAACTGCGTTTTGAGCAGATTTTAGGATGGCGGTCAAAATGACACCAGTGATTTAAATTGTATTCACCTGACAATGTACAAAGATGACACACATAAACAAATACACGTATTCGTTTGTTACTCAATGGATTTTAATTTTTTACGTGTTTGGTCTATTCAGTTTTATTAAAAACACAATTTCTAGGCATTTGCAAATCGCCGACTGTTTCCAAAATTTAAGTGAAATTTGAGCTTTTAATCAAATTGATAATTACCATTTGTGCTTATAGCGAGAAAAATGACGAAAGCAATAACGTCAAGATTTTTTTTTCTCTACAAGGCTGCAAAATATCATTAAAATTTGGAAAAAGTCCTTTTTTCTACCCCAAAAAACGTTTCATGACCTTCCATACAATTTCACGCGGAAATAATGTGATTTATTTTCAGTCGGGTGCTTTCAACAAAAAACCTTTAAAATCACTTTTATATTATTGAAATTCATAAAGAATTCTTGCAAGCCATTTCCTTATAAAATAACCTTTATTTTCATAATCTACTTTTTAAAAAATGTGACGTCAATGTTGTGTTATTGTAAAAATTATCTCCGACAAAAAAGCAGTGAAATAGGAATTTTTTATTTTGTAATTCAATTTTTATGGAGATTTTAACAGAGAGAAAAAAAGACAAAACGTACATGAACGATGAGTTTAATCCTTCCTCTAGCATTATTTAAATTTTCAAGAGTTTGAAAAAAGTACTTTTTGCTACCCCAAAAAACGTTTTGTCACTACTTTACGCAAGCGTTCGAACGTTGTTTTGTGTAGTGCTGTTACACGGCATATGAGTAAACAGAGGTCAGCACACTGCGTGATAAATTCTGAAATTAGCTTATAAACGGTAATGAACGAAATATCAATCAGCATCTAAATGCTTATAAATAAATCGGTAACATGATAAATTTTAAATTCTAATTTTATTAAAAACATTGCAACAATCACAATACCTTTTTTCCCGAAGTCCACATTCCAACACCACAAGACAAAACTCCTGCCTTCCCCAACCCCAAGTATGTGGTTATGTTTTTACATATGATTGACAGTCTGGAAGGTCATTTGGATTATAGACACGAACAATATGAACTATGGGTTTATTGACTGAACAACAACCTCTGATGGAGATGAGATCGAGATAAATATTCCCATCAGACATGCCATCACCAGGGGTAGAGCCCATATTTTAGGTTTAACACCTTATCCACTGTATTACCGAGGCCTCTGACTCAAATCAACTACAGGTATCATCACCTACCCCCTATCATGAAACTCTGCTCTGAATGCCTGAATAATTCCACAAAAGTGGGTCTTAGAATGATCCCAATGAAATAAAACATGAGGTAAAACAATCGTGCCTCAACCGAGACTCAGTCTCGGATCCAGTGACAGCACTCAAAATTGACAGAATACTCTGGTGGTAAGGTCGTCCTTGTTTAGATACGCCTCCAAGAAAGCGGGCATGGCATATAGTGTTACCCCTGTCTGGTCGTTTGATTTCTCATTTAGTAAATCATACAACTTTCAAATGGCATGGAAAAACATTTTCATACTAAAAAAAAGTCAATGAGAATGAGCTTGACCTACTTACACACTATTGAATCTTGTGTATTTGTGACTGACTGCGTTAAAGCGGGGCATCCATGTCCAATGGACACATTTTCCAATTATAGGTTGATGGTTGCTTGAATGGTGTTTACGTCATTTTCAGCACATTTTTAGGCTATATATGACAGTCGTTTTTTGTTGTGTGTGTGTGTGTGTGTCCTGAGTAGAACCAGTATTGTATACCTCCTACCATCCGTAAGCATCGGCACCTTCTCACTTGTAAACATGTCGAGCTCCCAGTGGGATTACAATTATAGGAGAGTGTCCACTTATAGGAAGGGGTCCGTTAGGTTACCAATCGAATGCATACCGGTCAAGTCTCACGCATTGGCCATTGAGCGTCAGACACGCATGTTTGTGTTAAATCACGCTCACACGCATACGTTGTATGTTCTCACGCGTTCTTAATAGTTGCATTTTTTCTATTTGCTGCCGAGTTCTTCTTATAAAATGTAGTACACCCATTCAATTCAACTGACCATCTCGGACGTCCTGCGCCCCGCCAACCTTGACCCCCATCATCCCCCACCCAAGGAACAACCGCCCCTTGGAACCCCATATCACTCTTGACATCCACTGGGTCTTGACAGCTATGCGAACAGTCACCGGATAGTAGCAAATAAATTCAGTTCGCCATTAGAAGACACGTGGTCTTGTGATATGTACACAGGTCTTCCTGTCTGTTTTAAATGACTTGTTTTGTCTAGTTTGTGCAAAATACATCAAGCGGGGATCCGTTGGTTATCCCTACTTCAGTATTACCCCAAATATAGTTTTGCTGCGGTCGTTCCCTTCGCTATCTCCCTTTCGAATTGTGACGATTTCTCTTCATAGCCTCTATCCGACTTAGTGTATTCCAAAAGTTTGTAGTCTCTATATAGGTCGCACTCGTAATCGTGAAGATCGATGATAGTAAAGTCGCCTTGAATAACTGGTGCAAGTATTTGAAATACGGAGGCAACTGATTGGTTGAAAAAGTAGAGTAAACACTAATTTAAGATGGGAGTTTTAAAACAACAGGAGCATGATCTTTTTTATGACAGAACTGAACTCGCTATGTACTCAACGGAACTCGTTATATACTCGGTTTGAGTATTGTTGATCAAATGGTTTAATCTGGAAAACTAGACGACTAGTTTTTGATTCATTAAACTCATTAATACCAATCCATGATGCTTGTAATTTCTTGTTTTGTGAACAAAGTACTTTATTTCATTTGGATGTGCAACTGATATCAATATAAACCCCCTTTAAACTAATAGTTATGATTTAACAAAATAAAAAGCCGAGTGGTCGAAATTTCCAGACCAAACATTTTCATCTTGAAATTACTCAAGTTTTATTACTAGAATAGTGGTTCATGGAACACTTGTTTTGCATGCCATATGCTTACACGTATTTCAGCAAAGACAATCTAACTATAGAAGCTTGAAGACAAGGGTTGCAATCCTACATGAATTATGGAGCAGATCTTTAAATTGATGAAAAGAGGCATGCCTCTGTAATGGATAATTAATAAGGAAGAACTGTATAACGTGTTATGACCATAGACCAATATTTTGCCAAGTTACGAGTTAGGTTAGATTGCAGGTTAACGTGTTATGACCATAGACCAATATTTTGCCAAGTTACGAGTTAGGTTAGATTGCAGGTTAACGTTTTATGAAAAGTAGCATACCTATGCTAAAATGAAAGTCAGAGTTATTGGACATGTGTAACAACATCTCCTGGGGAAAGATGAAGATGTGTGTGAAGTTTCACAAACATCGGTCAAATATCTTTCAAGTTATGACCAAGGATAGGTTGCATGTTAATGTGTGCCGGACGACAAAGTGATCTCTAAGCGTCTGCCATGCAACGCAAGTAGATACAAGAAGGGGAATAACTGCATTGAATAACTGATAAGGAAAATATGTATACAGTTTCTTGACCATAGGTCTATATTTTGACAAGTTATGGACTCGGTTAGGTTGAGGATAATGTTTTATAAAATGCGGCATAACTCTGCCAAATAAAATTCAGAGTTATTGGACATGTCAGAAGTACTGAACAAAATAACTTGACAAGGAAGAATTGGATACATTTATTAATGTAGTGGGCTATATATATATATATATATATATATATATATATATATATACACATTGCATGACATTATCATGTTTAATGGCAACATAAATCGACGCGGCAATTCCAATAGCAAACGGAAAAGATATGCATATTTATTACACTAGTGAATTATGATAAATAGGTCATGCAAGTTAGATGATGACACATGCTTTTCAAAGTTAGTTTGCAGGTTAAAGGGACACATGACAATCTTGAAGTTTTTATCAAGCATTACTCCCGATTTATAATCCAGTATAATCATGCTTGCATACATTGAATAAAATTGAGTTTTTATGTTTTCTTCGTTATTCTACGAGTACCATAGGTTTAAATATATTATTGGTACACTGGGCTAACGCTAGGATTTTAAATCCTTTAGCCTCCTACTACACTATCATAAAGTCAGAAATATGCAAAGACAATTTGCCTAATACTATTCTTATAACTACAGTGATTTTTGTTCACCTTTTTGGGAATGGTACCGTACCCATTCAATTGGGATTTTTTTTCTTAAATTGGGAATAGTTCACTATCACACAAAAGCAATTTGGGAATGGTACCGTTTTTCGGTACCATTTATATAAGGAAAAAACACTGATATTAATGATTGAAAAATGCAAGTTATGTAGAAAAACTATCTTGACGCCGCGAGTTTTAAAACAATCAAGATTGCCGTGTTCCCTTTAAAGTGTGCCGGACGCCAGGCAGTGTTTTCTTCCTACTCCTTGGGAACATCACATACCATCACAATTGGAAATGTTAGCGTGATTTTTCATACAAATGGGGAAAAATACAGTAAAACATTCATTTTATAAGAATTTTTAATACTATTTATGTACACCAAGGTCAACTAAATGCATTTAAACCTTTTCATGCTCAATCTTGTCACGCATACGCTCCTTTTTCCCCTCTTTCAATTGGGAACTTTTTTTAAACATAGCTCATCATCGACATGCTTGGTTATATATGGTTAAGTTCAATAAAAATATGTATTCCTTCAACTTCTTAATGGATGTTGTTATTTATTGAGTACGAAATTGAGTAAATTGATGTTCATTAAGCGCGCTGCATTCTAATCTATGTCGTGTATGTAGGATTTGAGCTTTTCTGTCTTCTGTGTGAAAATAAGAAGGTGGTTTGGCTCTGACCTTAAGACGGGTTTTAAGCTGATTAGTGTTTCACAGTCTCCTAAACGTTGGGGGCAATTCATTCCAGTCACGGACAGAAGGTAAGAATGAGTCTCTATAGAGACTCGTTCGTGCGTGCTTGATTTGCGTATTCTGACTATTTCTTAAATTATAAGTTGAACGATCATTGACGTCGAGGGGAACAAGTTCTGATAGAAAATAGAATAAGTTTGTATTTTTTTTACATCGATTAGCAAGAGTTTCCCATTATGTTTCGTCATACAATTTGACTATACTACACAGTTTTGTCGCGCCAGTAACGATTTGTGCTGCTTCAATTTGAATGGCTTCAATGGAATAACGTTGTTCTTGAGTGCAGTTGCACTAGAGAACGTCACCATATTCTAATAACGGTCTTATGCAGGAAATGTATATGTGTTCGAATGTTTTGCGATTAAGAATGAATTTCAGGCTTCGAAGAATGACAATACGTTTGCTGAATTTGCTGTCGTTGGATATTGTTACGCCTAAGTGTTTATGTTGTTTGACATCCTGTATATTAACATTGTTCATGAGTAAAGTTGGATATGCTGGACGGGAAATTTTCCTAGAAATTGTAAGAGATATTGTTTTGGAAGGGTTAAAATCCACCAACCATTGCTTGGACCAGGAATTGCTTTTATCTAGGTCATCGTTTAAGGTGTTCGCTGCTGCAGTAGGGTTATCAACAATCAAGTATAAACTGGTGTCATCAGCAAATAGCATTATGTTGTTGTTGTTGTTGTACTATCCATTGTTCACACGTCAAGTTATGAGGATTGACACTGGCCATTATAGATATTCCCTGTCATAGCCATACCTCAGTGAATGTCTCTGTAGGGGAGAAAACTTGGTCGTGGCTGGGGTCGGGATGTAACGAGAACGAATGGAGCCCGAATTGGAGGAGAGATTTTGAGCGTGTCCGATTTCAATTATCACCCACGCACACACAAAAGAGACGGTTGATCCTCGCAATCGTGCGATTTGTCAGGGTTGATAATTTAACTCAGTTTTAAGTTAATTTCAGGAGGTCTTTACCCACCGCAACGTTTGAAAATTAAATTGTGTGAACCACCCATGCCATGGCATGGAAACGTGCATTGTGCTTCGCCTACAAATAATGAAACAAATTATGCAGAAAAACGAGTTACAATTTACAATAAAACGTACTTGTTATTTATCTCCAGGGTTCTACGACAGTCAAACTGTTTCATTCTTTACGTAAACACACCGCATTGTAACATCAGGTTCCACGATATGCCCTACAGCTCGCATGTTTCAACTTTTACCAGCATGTCAACACATTCTACGTATGCATGAAGTAATCTGACGCAGAACTTTTACAATGGCGTTCACGCCAGTAACAGAGGTACACATAAAATCGATAACGGCAGTCTAAATCAACTGTTGTACAAAAAAAAATGGCGGCGTTTTGCGATATTTTCAATGAAATAGACCAGCACTGTTCACAAAAAGGAATCCCTGTAGCGGAGTATCAAAATGATCAAAAATGCTGAATAATTAGTTCCTGGAAACAATATTCAACCGATTTAGCAGAGATAAAAGCCTTAAGAGCAAAGTTGACTAAACTGACAGCAATCCCAGCAAATCACTGACAAGTGTAGTAATATCAAAACAACAAATCAAAACAGAATATGACACCATTTTCTGAAACAACTGATAAAAAGGAAAATACATTTAAAGATTGGAAATTAAAATCAAAATGCATGTTGAAGACAAATATGTACCCGGATTATGTGGTTGTTGTAGGGATTCGAAATTCACTGAATGATTAAGCTAGGGAAATATATCTTACCCTCTAGTCATTTGCTGATGGTAGAAAAATAGTTGATAAGTTAGACAATGTGTATGGCAATGTAACTAGTGGTTCGCCCGTGTTAATAATTTTACACAATTTCACAGAGATACGAACAGTTAGCTACTGCATATTGTTTACGTTAAAAGAAATACATAGCAAAAGGACATGCAGTAGACGTACAACGAAATTACATGTTGAGAAGAAAAGTTTGGAAATCTCTATCAAATGAAGAACTGAGGAACGTCACAAGGTACTTTATGAAGTGACTGACACTTTCGAGTGACTAAAGAGAAGAGTGCGAGCAATCGAGTACAAAATAGAAACGAAGGAGAATAACAATGTTGAACAATTGAAACCAACAATACAGTCCAAAATCTTCCAATTCAGTAAGATTCAAAGTTAGCGGTCAATCATTAGTGAAAAGGATGGAGAGAATGGAAACGTCTATTTCAGAGCTAGTAAACTCTACAACCAACCAGTAGGTATTCCAGTTAGGACATGTAAAATGTGTGCCAAACTGATTAATATCCCGTCAACGTCTATATTATGCGACGTACAAAAGTTAAGGTCCCAAAAGGACGGTGACGTTTGATATTTGTCTGCAATTTTGTCCTGTCGCACCTTCAATAATCTATTCTCTTGTTGCTTTGGCTTCTGCCAAGACATTGAGAACCTTCTTTGTGACTTTCTAGGTTATTGTTTTGTATTTATATATACACGAGCATCTTTGTGTTTTACGTATATTGCCTATTAATGCTGCCTTGTTGGTTAGAGTATAGTTCATGGTGGGTATTTCTTTATTTACACAGTTCCGTTTTACTGGGATGACAGTAGGGTAAGTGTGAGTTTTGGTGCACCCTAGAACCTGGTTTAAACCCCCAGCGGTCATTTTTTTGCCACTGACCGTTCCAAGGCGGTAGCCCTATTGTCAAACTTGTTTTGTGTTTGTGACGTCATATGCCTTTATTCGTCATTAACATTGCCTTTCATGTTTGTCGTTTTGCGTGTGTTTTGGATTTACTGTGTTCTGTGAAAGCTGCATTTCCTGTTCGACTTTTATACTTATTTTTATAAGATCAGATCAAATCCTATAGTAGATAAGACAAAACAGTCATCTCCTCATGTGATCCTATCCACGATTATCGATAACCCAAACTATTCTAATGAAATTGCACAAAAATATAGAACAGACTTAGGAAATAGTAATCTAACATCAGAACAGAATAAATAAAGTACATTACAAGGACCAATTGATATTGGTAAAATCACCTCGGCATGAAATACATCTAAATGAGGAAAGACCATCTAAAGAGCGTTACAGAAAAGTTCCACCTGGCTAATAGAAAAAATTAAAGAACATTTACAACAAATGCAAGAATGTCATTTGACTTCAACCATCCAACAGCTATTCTCGTCAAACGTTAGGAAAAAGTAGGGTATATACGATTCTGTATCGACTTTAGAACATTAAACCATTAATGATGTGTATGCTTGTCCACGAATAGAAAACAATTAACATCGACTATCTGGGTCAAAATAGGTCTCGAAATTATATCTCAAATGTGGATACTTGCAGGTGGAGTTGAATGAAGTGGATGAACAAAATACCGCGTTTCAAGTAGGACCTTTGAGATTTTACGAATGTAATAGGATGCCGTTCGGAATTAGCAACGCTCCAGTTGCTTTGCAATGCTTGGTGAAACGATGTATGGGCGACCTCAACAAACAAGATTATCTCATCAATGATATTATCATCTTTCTGCCAACTGTGGATGAACTTCTAGAACGTTTTCTATCGTCTTGTTCAACACAACCGAAAATTTAAACTTTGAGTTTTCAAGTCGAAAGTCTACTACCTGGGTCACGCCGTGTCAAATGATGGAATAACCACCGATCCTTCCAAACTGGAATCTGTCAAGGACTGGCTTACTCCTAAACACGTCAAGTGGGTGCGACAATTCTTGGGTTTCACTGGCTATTATCGAAGCTTCAATAAGGATTATGCCGCCATTTTCATACCTTTAAATGACTTATTGATTGGTCATCCATCCAACACCTTTAATGAAAGATATACCATTGATATGGGAGGGAGATCAGCAAGTAGAATTCGTGTCCATAATCGAGAAACTAACCAACCCTCGCATCATCGCCTGTGCTGACCCCAACCTTACATTATCAAAATCATTGTGGATAGAGTCGTTGCCTATGCCAGTCTCAGTTTGGGGTCATCAACGATGAAGAGGAATATCCTGCTCATAAACTTGACTTCTTAGACAAGTTGGCCATCTTAGACACACATTTCATGAATATCTGTATTGGTGTGTTATAGAAATGGCAAGGCGAACTCAGATAGATGCTGATGGATTAGACTTCTCATGAAAGGCTTAATGAAACCAATTCGCTACTTTATTCTCTTGGTTGTGTTTCTTGCTTCCAAAGAATATACCTTATCAGTATTTATTAACATTCACACTAGTGTTCGTTTAGTGCAGTGTGGCGGCTCGAAAATGTCTCCCCGTGCTACAAATCAGTAGTGTTATTTTTACTGGTCCATCGGCATCAACGAGCCCAATTTGTGAGACTTTAAAGTATAATACCGCGTAAGACGCTGCTTGGTGGCATGATAGCTGTTGTTTCGTACATAACCTATCATGAACAGACCCAATAAAACCGAATCTGCTGCTTTATTCTCTTTGTTGTGATTGTTACTGTTTGTTGTGTTTGTTACTTCCAAAATATCTCCCTTATCAGTATTTTATAACACAATGACATTACTCCTCCTGTTCAGAAGGCTGTTCGTGCTGCTTCCATAGCAAAATACTTCCACAATTGTGTTTGGAATGTCAGGACGTCATTTCTGAAACAGGAGAAATATGTAGTAGGTTCAAATGAAAAAAAAAAAGTGTTCTAGCTTTAATGGGTGTCTCTCCCTTTAAACATGTCTTGTCTATTTGGGCGCTGAAGACAGGATAATAGCGAGGATTGTGCGCATATAAAATCGATTCAAGCTAACCAGTAGGCCTTATTGCCTACTGACCGTTTTTTGTCTCTTTCATTGTAGTTTCAAGTCCTTGTTAGCAGTACAGTGCGGACCTACGATGCCATTGCGTTCGGACGCTGTGGTTTCTATAGGACCCTATATATCATTTTTCGTAAGGCTATATATACCTATTGTATTGTATATTACGTACAAACCTACTCAGCATGAGCAATATGTTCGCGTTTGTAACGCATCATTACACTACATCAGTTTTGTATGTATATGCTGATTTGTGAGTGTATGTTTTATGTTGATATTTTCTATATATTTGCGTTTTCTATATAGGTACGTAAATAGTATTTAATTGCTAAGTTTATCCTTTTTTCAATAACGATTATACTTTATAACTATGTTAAGATTAAAAAAGTGCATCAAGAATTGCAGGGCAATCCATAATACCTCACCTGCTCAGACAAACATGTTCATGACATTTTCTATGATGGAGGTCAAAGATCAAGGTCAAGGTCACAATGACATTATTTAGGTACGCGACACACCGCTATCCCAAGATCTATTCACATACCAAGTTTGGTGTCTCTAAGTGTTATAGTATTGAAAATACGGTCCGGACAAACATTTTCTATGACAGAGGTCACAGGTCAAGATCACAATGACCTTAGTTTGATAGGCGACACATCACTATCCCAAGATGTATTCACATACTACGTTTGGTATCTCTAAGTGTTATAGTATTGGAAATACGGTCAAGACAAACATTTTCTATGACAGATGTCACAGGTCAAGGTCAAGGTCACAGTGACCTTATTTTGGTACGCAACACACCGCCGCTATCCCAAGATGTATCCACATCCCAAGTTTGGTATCTCTTAGTGTTATAGTATTGAAAGTACGGTCCGGACAATCATTTTCTACGACAGAGGTCACAGGTCAAGTTCACAATGACCTTATTTTGGTACGCGACAGACCGCCATCCCAAGATGTATTCACATACCAAGTTTGGTATGTCTTAAGTATTATAGTATTGAAAATACGGATATGAATTAAGTCAACTTGTAATCCTAATTACAAACATATTGAGAACAGTGTGACTCTTGCTAGGATTCTCTCACCTCGTATGTAGCGTTTCCAGTAATGTAGACTTTGAATTAGATACTTTTACATTTACTCTCAATTTGAACTATTGGCAGCTTATTGAACAATGTAATTTGACACGCACTACTATTAGATTTGGCTGTCCATGTACCATATTGACAGGAGTGTCACCACCGGTGTACATTCGATTTAGTTTTCTGTAATAGAGCTCAATCTCAAGTATAGTGTACTCTAAAAATACAGTAGTCTATAGAATAGTCCATTTATCCATCTAGAGTAGACGGGACATCATTTCTAATTCTAACACGAACTGCGCAGTCGTTCATATACACAAAGAAGAGAGACAACTGTATGTTATTTTATGGTAAAATACGGCTGTTCCATTAATTTCCCGCGTATTTTTCATCCGTTGGAAGCGCCATGTTACATGACGTCACTTTTAAAACCGTTAACGTCACAGAATGAAAATAAATAAACATTTTGGTAAATATACGTCACGAAGACAAACTCAACAGTAATTTTAATGAAATTTGAATTACAACAAACTTGCCATGCTCCCAAACTTTGCACACACCCGATATAAACCCATCATATGCATCAATATACATAACATTAATAAGCATCTTGAACACGCTGAGAACGTTTGACGTCATACAGCGCAAGCTAAATGACATAAGCAATGACTGAATTGTTTGTCACGTGTCTACTAGTGTATTTAAACATACTATTCCGCGCAGAACTGTACATAATGGCGCCCAATGGAACAGCCTGTAAACATAGCAGTCTGATTACCTTGACCTCCGAGATGATATAGTGCCCCACAAATAGCGTAAACAATGGGGTAATTGTCGTGTTAGAATCGATATAATAAATACGTACCTGTATTTTATCGGTGATTAAAATACAGTTAGTCGTTCGGATGCAAGTAATTAAATCACGAGTGCGTTAAACCACTAGTGCTAACGCATTCGTGATTTAATTACTACGCATCCGAACTCCTACCTGTGTTTTATTCACCGATAAAATACAAGTACGTATTAAAATACAGGTACGTATTTATTCTCTTATCTTGTTTTAGTAATTGCACATGGTAAGGTAGTAATGAATACAGTTTAACATTTTATCCCAAAATTTGGCTGATTTCTATGCTTTGGTTTATAAGCCCCAAATCATCACCCCTGCTGCTCTGACCACCACTTGAGGAAACTGATATCCCTAATCGAAATACTATATATACAGTATTTGCAAAGGGTAATAGGTTACAGAGGTTCATTTGTACACCGATTGTTTTAACTGAGGATTGTTAATATGTAAGTATTTAATAGATCATATTGCTCTATTCAAATAAAAAAGTAGCAACATATTTACTTGGTTAAAAGGGAAAGACAAATGTGTGAAAAACATGGGCAAGGCATTCTATGTTTAGTATTCTACATTTCCTTGTTTTGCTTATGCTGAAAAGTATGATGTGTTTAAAAGTTAAGACTGGTCCTCGATAACTGGGGCTTTTGTAATGCTGTAATATTGTTTCACGCGATTAACCTTTTTTTGATAGTGAAATAGATTACTACACAATACACTCTTCCATCGGTTGTTTTTCTTACAAACAAACGATTCCTGTATGTATTCCTGTGATTTATAGGTCGTCATACTGCTTTTTGCTATACTGTTTCATAATAGCACCTAAATTAGTGATATCATCGGAACTGGGAATATCATACTATTTATTTGAAGTCCCTATTCCGCCATCAACAGTCAAATTGTACAACATAATTAGCTGTGTGAAGTTGGCTGTGAGATCGTAGACATTCAGCAGAGCTGGGTTTGAATTTTGAGCTGGCTCTGAGATCGATATTCGTTTTAAACGTAAACCAAGGCATTATGAATGCAGAGCTGGATTTGAATACAGAGATGGCTCTGAGATTGATATTCGGTTAAACTTATAAGAAGGCATACTGAATACAGAGCTGGGTTTGAATTTCGAGCTGGCTCTGAGATCGATATTCGTTGTAAACGTACACCCGAGGCATTATGAACGCAGAGCTGGGTTTGAATACAGAGATGGCTCTGAGATCGATATTCGTTATAAACATACACAAAGTCGAATGCAGAGCTGGGTTTGAATTTCGAGCTGGTTCTGAGATCGCTATTCGTTTTAAACATACACAAAGTCATTCTGAATGCATAGCTGGGTTTGAGATCGGTATTCATTTATAACATAACAACAACG
>JAWPHD010025973.1:0-14638 GCA_037043455.1 Cyrtodaria siliqua | reverse complement strand
ATGCTATGGTACACACATGAAACAGAGTGGCAGTTTTCGCAATACATTCTGACTTCGGGATGTATTAATTTTGATTATTTCATACATATGTAGTTTCTACTGTTTTAAAATGAAAGGATAGATGTCATTTCACACTAATAAACGCGTTCATTTGAAAAACAGTAAATATCGGAACTACCCTAGCTTTTATTTTTTAATCATATTTTCTATTTAAACTTCATTTTGGATTTATTATCATATCGGCTGTTTAACAAAATCTTCATTTTAAATTATCACAAGCACGTGGTAATACAAGGCAGGTCCTCGGACAGGGGGCCTACCCCATACTGACTTGCGGGTGCGAAGTATGTTTGGCCCTCCCAAAAATTAGTGTGTTTTTTATGATCTTTCGATATGCCGACCATAATTCTGCGTCATTCTGATATCATACATAGACGATAATTGTTGTTTTGGAGTGAAGAACATATTTAATTTCATCGAGAAGTGAGAACTTCGTTATGTTACAAAATCTGTTATTCACAACTAAATAACACATTTCCTTTTTATGGCGTTATGATTTTTCGAACACGTTGGGTAAGTCAGATCCCTTGTTCACGTTTTGTTTCTGTTACTTATACAACTTCTATAATACAAGGACACACATACATATAATTATGATTGAGTATAATGACAAATGGCTTTCGCTATATAATGATCACCTCACTATAAACATGGAAATGATAAAATGAGTCTAGATAGTTATATATAGTTACTTCCCTTGTTTACCTTACGTCATTTACGCTTTTCCGGTTATGAAATGAAATGAGAAAAGGTTTAACTAGTTATAGTTATTTTGTCCTTAGTTACGGTATACTTCTGGATTTGTTCAGTTACATTATGGATTCAGTACTCTGCCGAGTATGCGGAAAGTTGTTTGGAGATAAAAGTACTTTACGCCAACATGAACTCAGGCATTGGGACTCAGCACCATACACGTGTTGTCAAAAACAGTTTTATTCCAGCGCAAACCTGCAACGACATATGTGCCATCACCACAATGCTACACAATTATACGTATGTATAAAGGGCGGGAAATCATTCGCTAAGAGTTAACTGAACAATAAATGTAAGATGGGACTCACCCGGGATCTGGAAGTAGTACATTCTATCAGAGTGTATTAAGAAAATGATCATTTATGGTTATATAATAATTATTATGTGTAATTTAGTTAGATTGAAAATAAATATATATGCATATATAGATCGCGTGTTATATTTGATACTAAATGGTTTAAAACAGTTTCAGTATGTAACATATACTTATGTCATCATTTACAACAGCATGAACTGTCGTATTTATATAATGTACGGGGTTTTATTGGATTTGGATCATTAACCATTCAGGTTCCATAGGACAGTTTTAAGTGACGTGACAATGAGGTAAACAAATAAACTTCAAAACAAATAAAAACAATTAATCACATTTCAAATTATCACAGACTACGTATATAAATCGCATCATTGAACACATTTGGTGTTATATGGTAAAAAAGAAACAAGTAAACTTCAAAACGAAATAACTCGAACAAATAAAAACAATTGATCACATTTCAAATCATCACAGACTACTTATCTCATCATTGAACACATTTGGTGTGTTAAACATAACTAAACTCGTTCGACATAAAACATTTATAACAGGACACCATAAGTGTACATGATTTAAAATAAAAACCCTTACAGTTGGTTCCACTTCTCAGCCGACATTGTAAAAATAATATAGTCCTGACAATTAAGTATGGAACGCCAAATTAACATTTATTCAAATATTTGTACTTATCTTCAAATAATTTAGCATATCTTAATTGAATTAAACACAGGTTAAATTCAATTATACATAGGTAAAATTATTTTAACCTATCTTTAATTGAATCATACATGGGTATAATTGAAATAACCTATTTAACCTATCTGTGATTGAATTATACCTAGGTATAATTAAATTTAACTTAACTTTAGTTGAATTAACCTATCTTTAATTGAATTATACATAGGTATAATCGAATTTAACCTATCTTTAATTAAAGTATTCCTAAGTATAATTCAATTAAAGATATGTTAAATATGTTATTTCAATTATACCTAGGTATAATTCAATTAAGGATGGTTAAATTCAAAAAAACAAAAACAAAAAAAAACAAAAAAACACCTATTTTTAATTCAATTAAGGTAGGTTAAATGTTTTGAAGATAGGTACAAATATTTGAATATATCTTAACTTGGCGTTGTATAACTAAGAGTTGAGCAATCAGCTAGTACAATTAAATCTCTGATAACAAAAACAAATGAAATTACACACCCTAGACAAAGTGAAAACATGTATAACAATTCAACAAGAAAACAAAACTATACCAAATCAATTGATAGACCCGTTGTATAAAAGAGTTTGCGTATTATTTGGCGTATAATGGATATTATGCAAGTTATATAAATAATAGTTCAGTTTAAGGTAGTTTGGTGGATTTTCATATGTTCCTGCATGTACCTGCGACTGTACGTCCTTTTGCATACTGGACACTTGGACCCTGAGAAGATGTGAGTTTGCTTGTGTATCTTCAAACTTTGTTGGCTTTTAAAGGACTTTTGGCATATATCACAGTTTACGAGTTTTTCCAAATGTAACTTCATATGTCTCGACAAACTCGACTGGTGCCGGAAACACTTATAACATGTGACACATTTGTGATTTACCTGACCTGTGTGCATTGATTCGTGGTCTTTCAATGCCCCTTTACTTTCAACATTCAGACCGCATACTGAGCATTTTAAATTTAATTTACCGGTTTCCCTTCTTTCATGTCGGTTGAGATCTGCTTGTAAAGCGAATGATTTCCCGCCCTTTATACATACGTATAATTTTGTAGCATTGTGCTGATGGCACATAATTATGTCGTTGCAGGTTTGCGCTGGAATAAAACTGTTTTTGACAACACGTGTATGGTGCTGAGTCCCAATGCCTGAGTTCATGTTGGCGTAAAGTACTTTTATCTCCAAACAACTTTCCGCATACTCGGCAGAGTACTGAATCCATAATGTAACTGAACAAATCCAGAAGTATACCGTAACTAAGGACAAAATAACTATAACTAGTTAAACCTTTTCTCATTTCATTTCATTACCGGAAAAGCGTAAATGACGTAAGGTAAACACGGGAAGTAACTATATATAATTATATAGACTCATTTTATCATTTCCATGTTTATAGTGAGGTGATCATTATAAAGCGAAAGCCATTTATCATTATACTCAATCATAATTATATGTATGTGTGTCCTTGTATTATAGAAGTTGTATAAGTTACAGAAACAAAACGTAAACAAGGGATCTGACTGACCCAACGCGTTCGAAAAATCATAACACCATAAAAAGGAAATGTGTTATTTAGTTGTGAATGACAGATTTTGTAACATAACGAAGTTCTCACTTCTCGATGAAATTAAATATGTTCTTCACTCCAAAACAACAAATATCGTCTATGTATGATATCAGAATGACGCAGAATTATGGTCGGCACATCGAAAGATCATAAAAAACACACTAATTTGTGGGAGGGCCAAACAAACTTTGAACCCGCAAGTCAGTGGGGTAGGCCCCCTGTCCGAGGACCTGCCTTGTATAACCACGTGCTTGTGATTATTTAAAATGAAGATTTTGTTAAACAGCCGATATGATAATAAATCCAAAATGAAGTTTAAATAGAAAATATGATTAAAAAATAAAAGCTAGGGTAGTTCCGATATTTACTGTTTTTCAAATGAACGCGTTTATTAAAGTGTGAAATGACATCTATCCTTTCATTTTAAAACAGTAGAAACTACATATGTATGAAATAATCAAAATTAATACATCCCGAATTCAGAATGTATTGCGAAAACTGCCACTCTCTGTTTTATGTGTGTACCATAGCATAATAAATACTGGTGTGTTCCATAGCATTACGCCAATTGACTATTTTCTTGCAAAATAAACATCAGTTTGCAAGAAAAACAATTGTGAAAGTCATTTGAGTTGATAAGGTACGTATTCATGATCTTGAAACTATATGAAATGTAGAAAATCGTATATTTGGTCATTTCTGTTTATAATTCGAAGTATAGCGTGTTCCATACCCCCCGGAAAAAATGATTAAATCGATATAATCTAAAGGTTGGCTAGAAATTATCCCGAGATAACACATACCGAGGATTGTTGACCTTCAGTAGGGGAATGTGCAAGTTACCGAAATAAATTCGGTTCATTATAACCCGAGATATAATTCAAATAGTAAATCGAGTCGACAGAAATTGTTTACCTTTTTCCGTGTTCCATAGCGTACATACCACGTGACTATGACGTACGTTGGCCGCCGTGATCCTGTGCGTGTCAGAGAAGAAATGTGATTTTAAAAAAAAGGAAGGTAAACCAGTCATAATTAAACTGCAATATAGGTTTGATCAAATCACAAAAGTTTAAATAAAAAACTAATATTGGCACATGAACAATGGGGTAATGTCAAGGGTTCATACAACACATGCTATTAAAAATATATATATATGATTCTCAACAAATGGGATGGTAGAGAGCTTCGACATACAAGTCGCGAGACACTTTGGAAGGGGTCAGTGCTACAATGAATGCTTGGGAATCACCAGGGTGCTATAAAAGATGCAACCAGATCATTAAAAAAACATGGCCCAAGAAATTAGTTTTGATGTGATCAAAATTATCATCTGAGGCTATGGCAACAGAAACAGTTGGGAATAATTTCAAACAAAACATTATTTTTTGTTGGCTTAGAGCAAGTTTAAGGATATTGATCTGATGCCTCCAGTAGAGAGATAAGGGACATAACTATATGTATGGTTAAAAGTGGAATAATTGTCAAATGTTTTTGTCTGCAAATTGTAGTAGATAATGTGTCTATAGATCTTGGATATTTATAAGACCAAATAGACTGAACAATTTAATTTAAAATCTTGAACTTTCTTAACAGGAGTAAAATATGCATGCATGGAAAAGTGATACAGTCTCCACTTAGTTACTCGAATAGTGATACAGTCTCCACTTAGTTACTCGAATAGTGATACAGTCTCCACTTAGTTAGTGATACAGTCTCCACTTAGTTACTCGAATTTCAAGGGTCCAGCAGAAAAGTTTGACTTACCGAAAGATTAACTTATTTTTATATATCGTTACTCAACCCACCAGTTCACTAAATTTATTCAGAGTTGACAGAAAGATGCAATTACAGAATTCAACTCATCTTATGGAACAGTGTATTTATCATATAGCAGCATGCGGGTACATCCGGGTCATTCTATTAATGAAAAGAAGCTTTCTCATAACCTGGATTAGTTGGCTATGCTCAGTAAGATAACAGAGGTTGAGTTAAGAAACATGTCACAAACACTTTTTTATTAGTGTCACATGATTATATCATCTTCCCAATCATCAGCAAACGAATCTTCGATGCAGCGTGTATTTGATCGGGCATTTCGATTAAACTTCAGTTAAACAAATTTAAAAGACAGCAGAAATGTATGTCCGGGACCAGAAAAAAGCCTGAATAAGTGAATAATTTGATTAATTGAAATCTGACTTGAAATAAGTAAAATTACATTAAAGGGGTTGATGCACTATTTTTAAACACGGTTTATTTTAATTACATTAAAGGGGTTGATGCACTATTTTCAAACAAGGTTTATTTTAAAGCTCTGAAAAACTTCAAAAAAGCTGAAAGATTTATCAGAATGCCATGAAATATAAAGGAGATATGACCTATTGAAAATTTGCAAAGAACATAAAAGGAGGAGGCCATCTTGGAACGATGACGTCATCGCGCTTTTTACCATATATGGCATATTGACAAAATGTCTTTTAAAGCAAGGAAAATCACTGCAAATGAAAAATAATCATACAATTTATACATTTTACATCTGTATATTTATTTTTAATCAATCTGCGCAGTGATTTTCTTTGCTTTCAAATGTAATTTGTCAATATGCCATATAAGGTTAAAAGGCGTGACGACGTCATCGCTCCAAGATGACCGCCTCCATATATGTTCTTTGCACATTTTCAATAGGTCATATCTCCTTTATTTTTCATGATATTTTGATAATTCTTTCAGCTTTTTTCAAGTTTTTTTCATGGCCCTTTCAAATAGTCGTGTTTGAAAATATTGCAAAAACCCCAAGGAATAAATGTAGGAGCGTGACTGGAATAAGAAGTAAGCGAAATTTGGACAATGGCGAGTTTGAGTAACTGCCAGTGTGGGCTGTATTTATTTTCCAAAGGACAATTTTATGAATTTAAGATCAGGTATAAAAAATGTTTTATAAGAACATCAGTTTAAATTAATGAATTATATAGATAAAGCAGCTTGCATCATCTAACCACTTTGCTTGGTCTTATGTATTCAAAACAGAACACTTGCAATTTAGTCAGAGATGAACGATTCAGGTTTGATGTATGAAATACTGTATTTACTGAAAATATTGACTCATAACATTTTTAGCTCTACTGGCCAAGGGCCAGCAGAGCTTATGGGATGGTGTGTTGTCCGTCGTCCGTCGTCCGTCGTCCGTCGTCCGTTAACTTTTGCTTGTGTACACTCTAGAGGCCACATTTCTGATGCAATCGTCATGAAACTTTGTCAGAATGTTTGTCTCAATGAAATCTCGGTCAAGTTCGAAAATGGGTCATGTGGGGTCAAAAACTAGGTCACTAGGTCAAATATTAGAAAAACCTTGTGTACACTCTAAAGGCCATATTTTTGACCTGAGCTTGATGCAACTTTGTCAGAATGTTTGTCTTAATTATATCTTGGTCAAGTTCATAAATGGGTCATGTGGGGTCAAAAACTAGGTCACTAGGTCAAATACTTGAAAAAAATTGTGTACACTCTAGAGGTCATATTTGTTACCCAATCTTGATGAAACTTTGTCAAATTGTTTATCTTAATTATATCTTGATCAAGTTCGAAAATGGGTCACATGAAGTTAAAAACTAGGTCACTAGGTCAAATATTGGAAAAACCTTGTGTACACTCTAGAGGCCATATTTTTGACCCGAGCTTGATGCAACTTTGTCAGAATGTTTATCTTAATTGTTTGTCACAATGAAATCTCGGTCAAGTTCGAAAATGGGTCATGTGGGGTCAAAAACTAGGTCACTAGGTCAAATACTTAAAAAACCTTGTGTACACTCTAGAAGCCGTATTTTTGACCCAATCTTGAAGAAACTTTGTCAAAATGTTTGTCTTAATTATATCTTGGTCAAGTTCAAAAATGGGTCACATGGTGTTAAAAACTAGGTCACTAGGTCAAACTTTGGAAAAACCGTGTGTACACTCTAGAGGTCATATTTTTGACCCGATCTTGATGAAACTTTGTCAGAATGTTTGTCTCAATGAAATCTCGGTCAAGTTCAAAAATGGGTCATGTGGGGTCAAAAACTAGGTCACTAGGTCAAATACTTGAAAAAACTTGTGTACACTCTAGAGGTCATATTTGTTACCCAATCTTGATGAAATTTTGTCAAATTGTTTATCTTAATTATATCTTGATCAAGTTTGGAAATGGGTCACATGAAGTTAAAAACTAGTCACTAGGTCAAATATTGGAAAAACCTTGTGTACACTCTAGAGGCCATATTTTTGACCCGAGCTTGATGCAACTTTGTCAGAATGTTTGTCTTAATTATATCTTGGTCAAGTTTGAAAATGGGTCACATGGGGTTAAAAACTAGGTCACTAGGTCAAATATTGGAAAAACCTTGTGTACACTCTTTGTCAAAATGTTTGTCTTAATTATATCTTGGTCAAGTTCAAAAATGGGTCACATGGTGTTAAAAACTAGGTCACTAGGTCAAACTTTGGAAAAACCGTGTGTACACTCTAGAGGCCATATTTTTGACCCGATCTTGATGCAATTTTGTCAGAATATGTGTCTCAATTATAGCTTGCTAAAGTTCGAAAATGGGACACAGGGTCACACAGGGTCAAAAACTAGGTCACTAGTACACTCTAGAGGCCATATTTCTGACCCGATCTTGATGAAACTTTGTCGAAATGTTGTCTTAATTATATTTTGGTCAAGTTTGAAAATGGGTCCCATGGGGTCAAAAACTAGGTCACTAGGTCAAATACTTGAAAAACCTTGTGTACACTCTAGACACCATGTAGTACGACTCGATTCATCAATGGTATAACAGCCAGTAATATTTATGGTAAATATGGTATCGTTAATTTTAAGTAATTTTGGTGGGAAATGTTGTTTTACGGAGGTTAGTGGTGTTGGTATCAGGCTGTAAAGTGTTAATCATAACTATCAACAAGACATAGGAAACATGGGCTGGATTCCAGGCCTATGCTCTTACTTTTATTTATTTTGGACACAGTTCATTCGTGTGTGTATAATTATATATAGTGTAGTTGTTGTGGTTTGAGTTGAGCTCGTAATAGATGTGATGCATTGGGCCACCCGTAGAAAATAATTTGTTTGCTGTTTCGCCCCGTGTAGTTACCTGATGTAGAATAGGCCCACTGCAAATCCCAGTAAGACAGGACCACACCTTCATGTTCATTTTTTTTTTTTTATTTCATGCTCATTAAAGGTCTTTGTCATACCCTGCATGTGTTAACATGGGAACATGGCTTCATAATAAATGGAGGGTCTGCTATATAATTTGCGGTTCTGCAGGATTGAAGGTTCTATGCCCATTCTCCATATCTCCTGGCATGTTCATCCCTGTTTGGTGTCGTGTAACCATTCTTGGGTAGTGAAACAGCAAACAGATAGGTTTTTATACATTGGCCTTATATCTAGAGATATAAATAATGTAATAAATATAATCTAATAATGTTCATTTCTTTGTAGAAAGGTTAGACACTGTCTAGTTTCGGTTATTTAGAGATTATTTATATGAATAATTGTTCACTTAGTGATCATGATCTTTCACCCACGATGAAAACTTAAACGTACACAAGGCAGTCTTGAAGTTGCCATCAAGCCTTGAATCTAACACCTCTATTTATTAGTCCACTATCATTTTGATGAACCTGCTTGCATATAATTAAACCAAAAGTTATACAGTTTGGAGTTTTCAAATTTTCTTCGTTATTTTAACGTATAGTGTATTATTGGTGCAAAGTATTAACAATTAATTGCAAGCAAACTCAGTTGACTTTAAACACAGACATTTTAATAGACAGATAGGAAACTTTCTATCTTAACCTATGAAGTAACCTAAATATCACGTGGCACCTTAACTTTTCCTTCTATCTTCTCTCTCAATTATTCACTGATTTTGATGAGAAAACATTCAAAAGATTCATAGTGAATAGCAAAATGGGAATATAATAATTTGTGTTTATTTACAAAATAAGAAATTGTATAAAAAGATGTTTAAAGTTAAAAATGTCATAATTTTTCGCTTTTCTCTTAAACATGAAGGTTTTGACACAGTCAAAGTTTCCGTCTAACTCCCATAATGCTCTAAATGTAAGAGAAAACAAAATACTATATACTACTGGAAGAAAATTAAATTTGTGAGGGGATTTGGCATGTATGAAACTTTGTATCTATCTGCGACGAGACAGTAGTAACGCGCTTATAAACCTATCTATTTACATACCCCTCCACCTGAGACCTGTTACATACCTCCAACCTTTTTATTTTTGATATTTGAAACCTACAAATATCACACAACACATAGACAACAACATATACAATGATCTAGGCATCTGGGAATAACCTCATACAATGCCTACCCAGATTCTCCACCAATGTTATCGGACCACATAAATATTTAGACAGCGGGTTTGAACTCGGGACCCCTTGCATGTGAAGCGGACGCTCTACCGATATCGCCATAAAAGCTAGCTTTGCGGCGAGACAGTAGTAACGCGCTTATAAACCTATCTATTTACATACCCCACAACTGAGTCCTGTTACACTAACAAACATTTCAGCAAGTTCATTTGGCTAAAAATGTTTATTTGGTCATTTGTGGGTTTTGTCATGTTCAACCTCTTGTTCTTTGTGAAATCATTAAGAAATAAAACAATGCAAAATTATCACCTTAGGAAATGAAAACATGCTGCTTAAGAAATAAATTATTCTTATGTTTATTTACATTGTTTTGCACAGATTGACTTATAAACTGTCTATTAAATCATTTTAGATTTATTTTATATTTAGAATTTTGTGATTCTTGGTTTCAAGAAACTCATTACTCAATGAGAGATAAAAAAAAAAAGTCTTAAGGTAATCTGGTAATCTGTTTCTCAAAGCAATTTAAAGATGCAATCACTCAGAACTGATTGAGTTTCATCAAAAGGGCATGATGTGATGTCATAATACCAGACAGTGATGTCATGATAGAAACAAACAAACAAAATATGAATGAAGTATTCTGATTCGTTCAATGATAAAAATTAGACCACTGAAACCTGTTAATTTAGCAAGGTGGAGAAACTCAATCCATTCTCAGAACTGATTAAGTTTGTACTTGACATTGAGCAATGAGGTTCGGAAAATCCAGAATCACATTAATTCTTATAACAAAAATAATTCTAAAATGATTTAAAGGCTGTTTTATAGTATATTATATGTTTCTGTTGGTTAAAATTGAGCTCATATGTAGTTGTGATGTCTAAATTTGTCGCATTTTAGTTTTGATAAATCGGGGTTTAGCTATATTATGTAACGGACATAACAGAGGCATGGCAGACGCATAGTGGTCACCCTGTCAATCAGTCAACATTCTTGTTGTCATGGTGACAATCACACTTAATTTAATATGTACGATAACATTGAAAGTGTGTCTATAAACTTTGTATTTTCAAGGAACATTGTTTCGCAGTTCATATGGTAAGACAATGTTTTCTACTCAATAAAGTTCTGTAAAAGTTTTACTTCCATTTTAAATGGATACGAGGCAATCTTGATTTTGCAAAATATCACGCCGTTAGTTTTTATATGCCTGTAAGGACGTATTATGTCGTGACATTGTTTGTCCGTCCGTTTTACCTGACAACTGATTGCAGCTAATAACTTTCAAAGTATAAGGTCTACAACAATGAAACTTTATACACATCTTGGAATGATCCAATGAATACATCGGATAAAGACCCATAACTCTGATTCATATTTGTTTGAAATTTGTTTAAAAACGATACTGGATTAATATATCGAGATGCTAATTTTAATGCTTGATTAAAACTTCAATATTGCCATGTGTCCCTTTACAACAGTCTATTAAATCATTTTAGAATTATTTTATTATTATAATTTTGTGTTTCTGGATTTCAAGAACCTCATAACTCAATGTCAAGTAAAACTTCAGTGAGTTCTGAGAATGTAATGAGTTTTAAATTAACTGGTTTCATTGGTCCACTTTTTATCACTGAGCCAATCAGAATGCTTCATTCATATTTTCATTAGGTTGTTTTTATCATGACATCACTTTCTGGTATTATGACATCACATCCTGGTATTATGACATTACATCATGCCATTATGATGCAACTGGGTGTGTTCTGGGAACTGACTGAGCATTTAAATTGCTGTGAGAAACAGATTAAGATCGTATCTCTCAATGAGTAATGAGTTTGAAACCAAGAATCATACAATTCTAAATATAGAATAATTCTAAAATGATTTAATAGGCTTTTTTAAATGCAATGACATATATACAAAATGCAATGACATAATTATATACAGAATTGTATGAAACAAATTGTATTTTCACTCTGTTGATATGCCAACTATAGGTTCACGGTAGTACCATAATATGTTTCATAGCAATGCACATTAAGCAGTCATTTCTGCCATTTGTTCTCACCTAGTGCTTATGCTGACAGTTGTTTTGTTCATATGCTTTGGCATTATCCAGACAGTCCGGTCTAAATAATGGATAGCTGTTCTTATATTGGATAACTGTCTGAAAAATAATACAGAGGAAAAGAAACAACCCATAATTAATCATTTTGTCATTGTTAGATAGCATGGTATCAGAAGCATTTCAACTATTCGCAAAGTTGTTGAATATTAGAACCAGCTGCAATGTCTTCACCCGTAGTATATGTATACACCAAATATACAATTCCAACATAGTTCTGTATGATCCTTGCCCCATATTCTCGAAACTTGCTCAGTCAAAATCCCATTCTCGAGCTCAAAACTCAATATTTCTTTTACCTATAACTTTTTTTCAATGAGTGTTTTTAATTGCATAACTTTCAGCACAGCTGTTATGTTTGCTAACCTTTATTTGTGTAACATTTCAAGTAACTGCAAGACCATTAAGTAAGATTTTTGAATTTAAGAGCTAGAGCTTGAGATTTCAACTCAATAGTTTCGGGATTATGGGGCCTTATGTGTCGATTTGAAAAATATTGCTTTTTTTTCATCTAGAGGGTGGACCTAGAATAACCATTCCTGTTGGCGCCATATAACCTTTAGTGTTGGTGCATCGTAAAAACCAATTTAATTCATTTCACCTGCCTGCTCAGCTTGGGTTACAAGCAGTTATATGGACAAACTTTGCCATTAGGCTTTATAAAATCTTCCATTTTAAGTACAAAAGTACTGCCAGTCCCCACCATCAATGAGGTGCATATATACTAAAGGAAACAAGAAACGCAACTCTGTATTAAAGGGGTTGATGCACTATTTTCGAACAGGATTTATTTAAAAGGATTTTGAGAAACTTGGAAAAAGCTGAAAGAATTTTCAAAATGTCATGAAAAATAAAGGAGATGTGACCTATTGAAAATTTGCAAAGAACATAAATGGAGGCGGCCATTTTTGAACAATGACGTCATCGCACCGTTTTACCATATATGGCATATTGACAAATTGTATTTTAAAGCAAAGAAAACCACTGCAAATTAATTAAAATAAATATACATATGTAAAATGTATACATTTTAGTATTATTTTTCATTTGCAGTGATTTTCTTTGCTTTAAAAGACATTTTATCAATATGACATATATGGCACAAAGGCACGATGACGTCATCGTTTAAAGATGGCCGCCTCCATTTATGTTTCTTTGCACCTTTTCAATAGGTCATATCTCCTTTACTTTTCATGGCATTTTGATAATTCGTTCAGCTTTTTTCATTTTTTTCAGAGCCCTTTAAAATAAATCCTGTTCGAAAATGGTGCATCAACCCCTTTAAAAGTCAAATATCTTGACATGCATTTAACTAAAAACTATAATTTTATTTCAAACTCTTAATTCAAAGAGTTACCCACTCTTTATTCATTTTACAGGTATTTTAAGAACCTGTGAAAAAAACATATACTTTTGGTCGGCATATATACATTATTATATGACCTGAATACCTGGATAGAGTTTTGATAAATAGTTTTGTAGTGTAATTTTGCCGTTGGTACTTAAAGAAACTACGTGGCTCCAGCGTAAATGGAGTTTTTACGATAGAATTTGCAGCAACTCTGCAGTTCAGGGTGAGAAGGTTCTAGGCCCATTTTCCATATTTTATCTCGATGTACATGGAAGATGAGCCTGGCATGTTCATGCCTGTTAGGCGCCATATAACCTTTTCATGTGTTGGTGCGCCTTAAAACCCCAATTCAATTAAAGAAACTAACCCGCCATTTAACGGCAAACCTCTGTACTCATACTCTCCAAAGAAATAATCCTGACAAACACAGTAAAATACTTACTATTCATCACAACAGACATAATACTTTAACATCAGGTTAGATTTAACAATGAAATAAAAACTAATCTTGGGGAAAACACATGCAAACTAGAAACTTTGGATTTTTTCAAGGAACTATTTTAGAACCCTACGACCCGGAAGTACTTCCTGACTGGTCTGACAACATCAGTTGTCACCCTACAACCCGGAAGTACTTCCTGACTGGTCTGACACCATCAGTTGTCACCCTACAACCCGGAAGTACTTCCTGACTGGTCTGACACCATCAGTTGTATAACAGTTACACATGGTGTTTAATGGTTTTGTTCTTTAATAGCCTCGGCATTAAACAAAATGTTCACCCATAAACAACACTGATATACCATCATATATGCTGCTGGAAAGTAAATAACCTTTGTTATCCTGAAGGTGTTGCCATGGTTTTGCTGGTGTATCAGACAAGCTTAATTTCTCTTTTTTCGTGAATGATAACTGCAGTTTTGTTTCGAGTCTGAGGGTGTTCAGTGCACTCAGTCACAGCATGGTTCTGCTCCTTTCTAAGAAACCATTTTAATAGTATTGGAAATAATGTTGCAGAAGAGAAAATTTGATTTTTGATGGCAACCATGTGATTCGTTAAAAAATAAAAACGGTGTTGGTTAAAATATTAAATCTATTCAACCAGTAAACGGTTGAGAGCCAGGTGTTGAATGAGAGGCCATCATTTTATTAACATGTTTTATTGGATTATAATTGTACCATGCATTATCCTTAAGCCCTGTCTCATCAATGTGGACACACACTTATTTGGTATGTTGGTGTGTGCATATTTGTTTTTTTGTATCCATTTCACGAGCTCCCAGTATCTGCTTGTGATGTTTATGGCAATTAAAATGAATAAGTTTTCAGCAGAACTTTTGAAACTATTAACCACTAACCAGTGTT
>JAWPHD010025972.1:0-14640 GCA_037043455.1 Cyrtodaria siliqua | reverse complement strand
CAGTATTTGCCAAATCTATTAAAGTTTAAAAAATATTTATATGTGTCGTTATTACAGTGCTCTCCAATAATACAGAAATCGCATAGATTAGAATTAACTAGTTTCTGCTTTAGAAGTAATTTATTTGTTGGAATAATTCTAAAGAGATATTTGTATTGAACATTTCTTAATTTTATATCTATGGTCGTTTTAAAAGTTTGTAAATATATTATTCAACATTAGGAAAAGATATTCCCATTTCTTCTGTTGGGCTATATCAATGTCAATATCATACTATAGCTGGTGATTGTATAGGAACTTATTTGTATGTTTGGATTTAATAAGTTTTTCTGTGAGTCTATTTCCCCTCATACAACTTATATTTTCATGTTTTAATTTAGTTTTCCATTCTTTTGGTATACTTGATATTAATGATGAATATTTCAGAAAGTCTGATGCTTGAATGTTATATAATTCAGTAAAGTATTCAGTTGGATAAAACTGTTTTGTTCTGAAATCATAAATATGCTCTATGTGTTTTATACTTTTATCGTACCATTTATTGTAATATATTGTTTTATTTAAAAACTTAATTTCAGAATTATTCCATAATATTTGTTTGCTTATGCATTCTTCCTTTTCGTTTGATTTTATTTAGCACCACGATATGAGAATATCTGTCAAAAATGTATTTTTTTGAAAATTATTGTTAATGTCCTTTTCTTTCAAATTGCAATCAAATATAAAATCTCCTCCATGTTTTTCAAGTTCTTTCATTTATATATATTTCCATGTTCCATTATTATTGCAGTCCAAAATTCGTTTTATCCAGCTTGCTTTTAATGAGTAGATGAATTTTGTAATATCAATCATTTTAAGACCTCCTTTTTCGTAATCTTTCATTTACGTTTTTCTTTTGATTTTATCCGGTTTTCCATCCCATATAAATTCGTACATACTATGTGTTTAATATTTTATTTATTTTATCTGCAGATGGAATAGGTAAGACGGAAAGAGGATAAATTAATTTCGGAAGTGCAAACGATTTTATTACAGTCATTTTACCCAATAATGTCAGTTTTCTATGTTGCCATTGCTTTAAACAGTTTTTAAAATCTTGCATTTAGGTTCGAGATTTAAAGCTGTTATGTTTGCCTTGTTCGTATGAAAGACCATTCCTAGAGCTTTTGCTTGCTCTGAGCTCCACTGGAAGTGTTTTTGTTCACAATATTTAATATTAGAGGTTTTAAGCGACCCCGCTCTTAAAACGTTGCATTTTTTAACATTTAGGTTTAGACCGGATGTGTGGCTGAAGTTGTCTTAAACCTCTATTAACTTTTCAAAAGATTTTCTAGTTCCATCTGTAAAGAATGTTGCGTCGTCTGCAAATAAGGTATTTTTATTTCTTGTCCAGCAATGTTAATTCCTTTTATTGTTTTATTATTTGTTATTTCTTATGACAGCAGTTCAATGCACATTATAAATATTATGGGAGATAACGGGCATCCCTGCCAAACGCCTCGTTGTATTAAAAATGACGGCGATGCATGTCCATTGTTTGTCACGCAGCTATTTGCATTTTTGTAAAATAATTTTACCCAGTTAATAAGAGAATCCCCAAAATTTAAATGTTTAATTGCTTCAAATAAAAACGTATGATCTAAACTATCAAAAGCTTTTTCAAACTTTGAGAAGAAGAATAAAGCCGGTAGTTGGAGTTCGTCTACATATTCAAGTATTTCAGATAGTAATCTTATATTTTCTCCAGTGTACCTACCCTTGATAAAACCTGTTTGAGCACTACTAATTATCGACGATATTACTTTTTTAATTCTGTTGGCAATAGCTTTAGTTGCAATTTTGTAATCTACATTTAATAAACTTATAGGTCTCCAATTATCTAGAAAGGATATATCTTTGTTAGGTTTAGGCAGAAGTGTAATTATACTTTGTTTTTGCAGTTCTGTCATTTCCCCTGTTGTAAACGAATAATTTATTGATTTTATATAAAATTGTTTCAAATGATTCCAAAATATTTTGTAAAACTCTGTAGTGAGTCCAACTGAACCCGGGCTTTTATTATTATTCATGGTTTTTAGAGCATTTGCACATTCATATTCGGTTAACATACCGTCACAAGTATCCTTTCCTTCTTGCGTTAAACGTTTCATTGAATTATTAAAAAAGTTAAAATTGGATGTTTTTATGATTTTTTGTTTGTATAATCGTTCGTAAAACCCTTTTTGCTCGTTTAGTATATCTAGCTGATTGGTAATATTATTCCATTTATATTAACTTGTGAAACCGTTTTAGTTTCCGATTTTTTCTTTTCTAAATTAGAGAAAAGCTTCTTATTTCTTTTACTGCTTTCGACCATTTGCGCTTTAGAACGAATAATAATTCCATTTATTCTGTTGTCTATAATGTCATTTAATTCTGCTTGTTTTCTGTCTTTTTTTCAGTTTTAAATCATCCAGAGAATCATTGTCTACTATATTTTTCATTCGAATATCTAAGTTTTCAATATCTTTTTGAAGTTGTTTTTCTTGCTTGTTATCACATTTCTTTTTATATGTCGCATTTCGTATTGTTTTATTCCTAATAGAACCTTTTATTACTTCCCATAATGATGTGTTTGGATTTGCGTCTTTGTTAATATTTGCGACCTCTTCGATAATGTTTTTAATATTTTCTTGATAATCTCTTTCTAGAATTAAACTATTGTTCATTTTAAAATACCCCGGACCTCGTAGCTGCACATTAAGGTCTAGATTTAATGTAATAAGTGAATGATCTGTTTTATAGCCAGCTTTAATCCGACTTTATATTGTTATATTAACTAGGTTATTAGAAATTAGGAAATAATCTTATCTGAAAAATATTGGCGGTCTGTGGTTTGAACGCCATGTATATTGAGTTGTGTTTGGATGTTGTATTCTCTAAACTTCTGTTAACTGAATGAGTTCAATTAATGAATTTACTTTATTTCGACAACGTATATGTGTATCAATCCTTCCGTTCTTTTTATCTATTGCAGTATTCAAGACTGTATTGAAATCACCCCCTATAACAAAGTTTTTATCTTCATATTCTAAAATGTATTTTTGTAACTTTTCGAGTAAAGATATATCATCATTATTTAGACTGTAGATATTTATTAAAGTTATTTCTTTATCGTTATATTTTAAATCGATAGCTTGTAATCTACCTGAAACAATATCTGTATAGTTTAAAAATGTGTATGATAGGTTTGAATTAATTAAAATGCATACACCTTCACTATTACTTTTATTTCCGCTGAAATATGCACCACCACCCCATTCGGTTTTCCATGTTTGTTCTAATTTGCTACTTAAATGTGTTTCTTGTAAAAGACATATTGAAAAGTGTTGATCCTTTAACCAGTGGAATTCTTGTTGTCGTTTGTGTTTATTTACCAAACCTCTGACATTTAAAGAGCATAGTTTAAAATCCATATGTAATGTCGTAAACGTATTTGATAAGAAGATATATGTAAGGCAATCCAAGAGAAGGTTGACATATAATCATAGTTTTGGATGACATAAATAGTTTCATGAATGCAAATAATGGGCTGAAACAAAATAACATAATTATTACAAACATTTGTTTGTGGTTTTACCACTTAGAAGTCTAGGCAATACCTCAAAGTAAAAAAGGCATACAAAAACAATACAACACATAAGTAAACATGTAAACGATATATAAAAAAATAAATATAAAACATTTGAAGATTCGATTGTTGTTAACAAGAAAAAAAAGAAGACAAATAACTTTAGTGTTTAGTTATATTTTTCAAAACAAAAATATTTTACGTTTAAAATAAATGGCATTATGCGTATAATTTGCGTAAAATTTGCCTTTCAAAAAATATAAATCATAAATTCCTTTAGCTTATCATAGTTTACGTTAAGTATGTATTCGCATAGACTCAAATCTGTTTTATATATACAGTGCAGCTTTAAGCAAAACCTGTTTCGTCCGCACATGTCCAAGTTTAACGTACTATACTACGTACACATATAGCTGATCCTTTAACTCTTACATATAGCTGATCCTTTAACTCTTGTACACATCTTATAGCTGCCCACACTAAAACTGAATGACACTTGTCACCATACCATATAGCTATACATTTATACATCTATTTTAATTTTAAGCAAACTATGAGACCTGTGTGTATATGTAATAAAAGGCTAAATTTACAAAAAGAAAAGCAAAATAGTGAGCTGAAAATAGTCCCCGCTATTGTAAAGAATCAAGCAGAAGGTCGATTGTCTACGTACGTTTTCACACACTATTCCAAAATGCATTAATCAAAGGAAACATATTTTACCTATTTTACATATACCCATTCTCATATACACTAATTTGTTCGCATAACATTCAAAGATGTAGCGTAACTGTTAACTCGTCCTTCAGTATAAAATATAATGATAACCAGTCTAAGGAAGCAAATAATAATTTCATATTTAATTAAATATCATCTAATATATCAACTTGTTATAAGTATATTGGAGCGTATTTAATCTACATCCGTTCTCAAATATTTTATTTATTTTTTAATTTCGATCACCAAAGTGGTGGTCCGTTTATTCTCCCCGTCATAGGTGCACGAGGGTCGGGGAGGACCATCCCTCTATGCACCTTACAATATATTATGCATACAATTATAGACGATATAACAGTGAAAAAAAATCAAATATAATTTGTAGAAAAGTTGGGGATTTTTTCTTTTTATCTTATCTATTCTTGAGGTCATGAGTGGGTGATTTGTGTTTGAGAACTTTAATTACAAACACATTGTGATTGTTAAAATATCAATTGATAGTTGTATACCATATCTTAAATATAATTACCTTTCATTGTTAGTTCTATTTAGTTTAAAGACAATGTGTTCTTTTTTATCTTTTGTAAGGGGAGATAACTTGTAAGACATAGTCTTGTTCGTAATAGAACTATTACCATCTTTTGTCTGTAATGAGTATTTTTTCCATCGGATTTAGAATGAGGAAAGAGTGGCAGAGTCTGAGCAAGCTTCATAAAAGAAAAATTGCAGGACGAATGCCAGTTAAATATTTAAATACTCAGCTTATCTGTAGTTCTTGCATTACAAATCATGACCAAGTAATAAATACAAAGTTTTTACAAATGTATTTAATAATATAAGACTATGTTTATGTATGGTTCAAAGCATATTGGCATGAGATATGTACATAGTTTACTTGTATTACAATTGTACGCTAAACTTTACATCATGATGTAGATTACCAAGGGGCAATAACAAGCATCGACTTATCAAATAAAGCAATCGAAGAATGACTAGTTTTAAAATTGCAAATGCTTGTCATACCTCTTGTTACATAAACATTTGTTCCATAAGTTAAGAAAAAAAATAGAAAAAGGTTTTTGGCAGTAAAAGATGACGCGTTAATTATACTCGAAAGAAGACACATATCTACAAAGTTGAGTAACTTGACATTTGGACATAAAATAGAATACGGAAGGGTAAACAGTAGATGTAGTTTATGATATTTATAGCAATTTATAGCAATTGCTATAGTAGCAAATAGTAGTGTTATGGTTCGGGGACAATATTTTCATATCGGTTCCATATTTTATGAAAGTATGTATCTTTTGAGTTTGTATAAGCAATGAATTTTTCAGTTTTATAAACTGATTTTAAATAGTAAATAAAGTTGAGGCAGGATGGTGCAGAATTATTTTGTTTTTGAAAGAATATATGGTATTTTCCTAATATTAGAATTTTATTAAGGATATTATCAAATTTAGTATTCCCTAATATAATATCTGAGTCTGACCAGTTAGTCACTATGTTAGTACATGTGCTGTTAATTAAAGTAGATAAGTCTGACCAAAATAACTTTGAAACCTCACAGTCTTAAAATAGATGTTTAATTGTTTCTACCGCTTTATTACAAAGAGTACATTTATCAGAATGAGAAATGTTAATTTTTTTGAGTAAATAATTGGTACCTAGAATCATATGGTTTATCCTTTACTCGAACCATTGGAGTTTTACATCTTGATTTATTTTAAATGTTGCAGCAAAAATGTTATTCCAATTTAGATGTTTATTATTAAATTCTTCATTCCATTTTATTGTCGCTGATGGGGTTATATTTTTTATAAGAATTGCATCATAAATTGATGTGCTACCTTTAATATCTTTTAAAATGTTTGATAGATGGAACGGGATTATAGGATTTGTAACTTTGCAAGGAAAAAGTGAGAACTTGTATGAACGTAGCAGCCTTTTAATTGATGCTACAACACCTTCATATTCTAGAAAATTTGTTTTTAACTCATAGGTTTCTTTAAAGACTTTAAATGATAAAAATTTACCGCTTATATCAAGCAAGTCATTGATGAAAAAAAGCCTGGCGAGAACCAATGGTATTAAAAAAAAGTTGAGCCTCCGACCTTTAAATCTTCGTTGTACCATAACGGAACACCATGAAACTGATGTCATGATGTTGGTGAAAAATTATGCAAATAATATTTATAACTTTCAAAGGGTTATCCAATGTTTTTAAATTGTTATTTATATAGTCTATGCCAAATAATGTAAAATCTTTTATCCATGGGTTCATGTCTTGAACAATGCTTAAGTAATTATTTTCACTTTTCAAAAGACGTCTTATCCAGGTAATTTTAAAGACTTAAAAAAGCAGTCAATATCAATCATTCTTAAACCACCTCGCTTTTTATCTTGATATATAACTTTACGTTTGACTTTATCTTTTTTACCACCCCACACAAAGTTGAAAAATAATGATTTTAGTTCATTTATTACACTTTGATGGGGGTTAGGTATTGATGAAATTAAATGATTTATTTTTGAAGTGGCTAGACTCTTTATTACGGTGATTTTACCTATTGGTGAGAGGATCCTTTTTGACCAGCTACTCAAGAGTTTCTTTATATCTTCAATTTTACTTTTATAATTAATAGTACATATTGTGTCTAGGTCTACAGAGAATTTAATTCCTAAAAGAGTAAAGGAGTCATGTTCCTAACATAGTTCATATTCTCTGCACATTTTCACATTACATCTTTTCCTACAGCTTATCCAAATAACCTTAGTTTTATCTAAGTTCATATTAAGGCCGGAGACTCTTGCATAACATGTTAAAGTTTTAAGAGCGTGTCTTAGAGATTTTTCTGAACCATCTAATATTAATGTAGTGTCATCTGCATATTGCGAAAGTATATGTTCTTTGGAACCTATTCTTAAACCTTTTATATTTATATTATTCCTTATCAAGACAGCCAGTATTTCTGCACACAGAATGAATATATATGGAGAGAGTGGATCGCTCTGACGGCATCCTCGATGTATAGAAAACCAGTCTGAGAGGTGGCCATTTACTATAACACATGATTCAATATTGATGTAAAATACTTTTATCTATCTTTTAAAAATTGGACCAAATTTATAGAAATCAAGTACTTCAAAAATAAAGTCCCAAGCAAGTGAATCAAAAGCTTTTTCAAAGTCGATCAAAAGGAGCAGTCCAGGTAGACTGTATTTTTCAGCATAAAACATAATATCATATACCAATCGGGTATTTTCTCCCATATATCGCCCAGCTAAGAAGCCAGTTTGATCTTTATGAATTAATGATTGTAAAACAAGTTTTAGTCTTCTAGCTATACATGCAGGTGCTAACTTATAAGACACATTTAAAAGAGATATTGGACGCCAGCTCTTTAGATATAATTTATCTTTGTCTCCTTTTGGAATGTATGTAATTACACCCTGTCTTTGTGAAATTGATAACTGCCCAGTAATAAAACCGTAATTAATTGACCGTAGAACAAATTGACCGACATCTGACCAGAAAAAAATTGTAGAACTCTACTGTAAAACCAGAATTTCCTGGGCTCTTGTCATTGACATTTGTTTCAAACTTTGAACTATCTCCTCATATGTAATATCTGATTCAAGTGTTTGCTTAGTGTTATCATCTAACTTAGGGATTTTACAGTTTGAAAATAAATCGTTTAAGTCAACTGCCTCAGTCGGATGATGAGAATACAGTTTTTTATAAAAAATCTTTTTTCATTTATAATACCGTGCTGAGATTTAATAATAGTATTGCCTTTAGACATTAGACTTGACATACACTTTGAAGTAAAATTCTTATTTTCTAGATTACAAAAATACTTTGACATTTTTTCTCCCTCTCGAATCTACTTTGCTCTTGATCTTATTTTAATACCCTCCATCTTTTTTTCTCTTATCTCATAAAGTTCTTTTCTTTTACTTTCAAGTAATGAATGATTAATATTGATATCTTTCTCTAATGTATCTATATCTGCTATAAGGTTTTGCTCACGTTATTTTTCTGTTATTTTTACATGCGAAGAATATGCTATAGTTTTTCCTCTTATTTCCATTAACAGTACATCAAAGAAGAGTTGATCATTTATATTTAAGACAAGATCTTTATCGGAAACACAACTTATATTAGGATCTTTTACATATTGCTGTTTAGTCTTTTTTATAGTTTCTTTAATTTCATGTACATATTTTTTATCTTTTATTCATTTTCCAATAAGAACGTCCTTTAACAAATTTACCAAATTCAAATGATAATATAACCAGGCTATGATCTGTTCTATATCCTGGTAAAATATTTGTTTCGTCAATATCAGTGATTAGTTTGTCCGAAATTAAAAAATAATCTAGGCGTGCTTTTTTGTTTGAGTTTTTTTTTTGAACCAGGTAAATTGTCTATTTTCCAGATGTTGATCCCGCCAACAATCTATTAAGTTGAATTCACTTATAATATTTAAAACTTCATCCCTTGCTTGTGGGTTATTAATATTAACGTAATCGTGGCAATCTATATCTGGATTTAAAACCAAATTAAAATCTCCAGCTATGATGGTAAGGCAGTCTGTATTTGAAATGTCATTATGTATTTCCTTATAAAAGTTAGGGTCGTCTTTATTTGGTCCGTATATATTTATCAATCTCATTCTTTTTTCAAAAATAGTTATATCTAGTATTATCTTTTTTCCATCGTTGCCAGAAAATTTAGAATGTAATTTAAATTCAAAAGTATTATTAAAAAGAATTGCCACACCTCTAGACTGGCTTGAAAAATTATTTAAAAAACATTCATATCCCCATTATGTACGTATATATTTTTCATTTCTTTCAGTAAAATGGGTGTCTTGTAGGAAATAGATAGAATATTTCTTACTTTTAAGATAATGCAGGGTATCAGTCCTTTTTTTTATCACTTAGACCTTGGACATTCATAGATGCAAATGTTACCCGATCATCCATAATTAAACTTTATACGCGAATCCTTATATTTTGCCCGAACACTGGCTGTCCTGATATTTATGAATATATTCTGAACCATTCTGATATAAACACTATCTTCATATCATGTTTAGCCTTCTAGTTTCCATCATAGTAACTTAAAAAAAGCATGTCCAGACAAAGATAAGCCAAGAAAGTGCTTATTTCAAGAAGAGAAAAACAAGTTACAAAAGAAAAGAAAAAAAATACAAAAAATATATACAGAAGGAAAAAAGGGCCAAAAAGTGATCTCTCACACACTAATTTTTTTTCCCGAACTGCACATTTTCTGTACATACAAAAATAATATAACAAATACTTTTTGTCACTAATGCTGTATTTCCTGTATTTAATACGAATGTAAGTATAGACTGTTCTGCTTTTTGGCTTTTGTGCAAGTTACAGTATTAAACTTTTAACTGTCTATTAGTAGTACCCGCACCGATGCCTATCTATGACACACCAGAGCACACTCACACCTGACTGGACTGTATACTTATTTGTCTATTAAAAGAGAAGATATGCTCATTACTTACATATTTTCTAAAAAAATAAAGTAAGTGTAACTATAATCATGCTTATAATTATGATAAGAACATTTATCTCATGTATATTTATAATTTGTTGTCTAAACCTTTTTCTTTTATATTTAATCAGCACACTTTAGCAGTTAAATATCCCTTCTTAAAAAAAAATGTTTAGAAGGGTGTTATGTCAAAAGTTTACTTAACATAATTCTTATGGTTCGTTTGTACCTTACATGAGAAATTGAATGCTTAGTAATATATATATATATATTCCCAAATATGTTTTTACCTCACAATATTCATTTGAAATGTATACTTCATCAACAGGTATGTTCACTTTGAATCAACTATGTCCGAACGAAGCTTATATAAAATGTATATAGCATCAAATGACGCTATACATATCATTTGAAGTGTCATATATTTGATTAGTTATGAGGAAATGTTTTTAAAAAAAACGGTTTGCTACATGCTCACATCGCACACTTCAGTCTTCTTTACTTTTACAGCATAGTACTAGTGATCCGCGCTTGATGTCCGAGTGTTCAACATGGACTTGGTTTTATCGGTTTTTCGGTCACCTTCGGTAAAGTGTATAGTTCACACAAAAGATTTCAATTGTATTTAAATTGTATTACAATTTGTTTCTTCATACAATCGTCAGATATTGAAGGCCAGTTATTCCATTACAGGGCTGCCATAATAAAATTATGAAAAAGCCTGAGATTTTTAAAAATGCTGAAATTGAGCGCGCGAAGCGACAATTTCAAAAGCGTACATATTGGTACGCGGCCGACAAAGAAGACAAATACTATTGAAGGTATAACAGATTACATTGTATGCGGGCATTTGTTGGTTTACATACATACATAGGTTTTTGTCCTACCACACATCATCCCTTATTTGTAGATAGTTTTATCTTTATACGTTTACATTATTTTTAATTACTTCTTCATTCCTCCTATTTATGTGTCGACGTGCCGTAAAACATCATTCATTCATTCAATAAAAGCAGAGCATACATGACAAAGTTATATATTAAACATCAAGAGAATAAATGGTAGCTAAATTTAATTTTCATACTTCAACCATTACTCTTTGTTTATTTTGCAAATATTTTGAAAATGGCAGAATTTTGATAAATTGGAAATGCTGAAGTCACGAGGTTGTATTGAACCAATCAAAATTGTCGATTCGTCAACCCACGCTATTGACTTGTTACCGGCTTACTTTATACCGCGCTTCCAATGCCAAAAACAAATACCTATGTGCAAAAACGATGTTAAATAAATTTTACGGATTTTTCGTCGAAAAAGCCGGTAATTTCGACTAATTTCGACTGAAAAGCCGGTAAGCCGGTAATCGCACAAAAAATCCGGCAATTACCGGCGCAAAACCTGAAAAATGGCAGTCCTGCCATTATCGCATACTGAATCCACATAGGTAATTGAATTTTAATTGGACATATGTGTTCCTCGAATGAGAAAAGTGAACTATATGTTGCTGTAACCGAGTGTCCATTAATTATGTCATTGACCTTGATAATACAACAGCGCGAAACATATTTTAAAATACAAAAGAAATCCAATAAATACCGAAAAGGGTATCCCTTGGAAGCAATAAACACAAACAAGAGATAAAAGTAGCAGACTTGGGTTTATTGAGTGTACACCTGATTTCCGCCATTTGTCGTCTTTTCATCTTTTCGATAAGGGGCTGATTTCTGCCATTTGTCGTCTTTTCGTTATTTCGCTTCGTCTTTTAATAAGGTGGCTGATTTCTGCCATTTGTCGTCTTTTCATTATTTCGCCGTGAAAAGACGACAGAACAAAAAGACGACAGGATGAAAAGACGCCAAATGCAGCGCGAAGAGACGACAGAACGAAAAGAAGACATTTCAAGGGCGAAAAGATGACAAAACTCCATGCGAAAATACGAAAAGACGACACTTCAGCCGCGAAAAGTCGCCATTTGATATTTTCGTTATTTCGTGTGGCCTTCTGTAGTGATTTCGCGATGCATTTGTCGTCTTGTCGTTCTGTCGTCTTTTCGCGGCTAAGTGTCGTCTTTTCATCTTTTCGCCCTTGAAATGTCTTCTTTTCGTTCTGTCATTCTGTCGTCTTTTCATGCTGTCATCTTTGCGCGCTGCATTTGGCTTCTTTTCTTCCTGTCGTCCATTCGACAAATGGCAGAAATCAGCCACCTGATTTCCGCCATTTGTCGTCTTTTCATCTTTTCGATAAGGTGGCTGATTTCTGCCAATTGTCGTCTTTTCGTTATTACGCCTCGTCTTTTAATAAGGTTGCTGATTTCTGCCATTTGTCGAATTTTCGTTATTTCGCCATGAAAAGACGACAGAACGAAAAGAAGGTGGATGATTTCTGCCATTTGTCGTCTTTTCGTTATTTTGCCGCGAAAAGACGCCAAATGCAGCGTGAAAAGACGACAGAATGAAAAGATGACAGAACGACAGAACGAAAAGATGACATTTCAAGGTCGAAAAGATGACAGAACGCCATGCGAAAAGACGACACTTCAGCCGCGAAAAGACGCCATTTGATACTGTCGTCTTTTCGTTATTTCGTGTGGCCTTCTGTTGTTATTTCGCGATGCATTTGTCGTCTTATCTTTCTGTCGTTCTGTCATCTTGTCCTTCTGTCGTCTTGTCGTCTTGTCGTTCTGTCATCTTTTCGCCATGCATTTGGCATCTTTTTGTTCTGTCATTCTGTCGTCTTTTCGTTCTGTCGTCTTTTCTTCTGTCGTCTTGTCGTCTTTTCGTTCTGTAGTCTTTTCACCTTCCGGTTGACATGCGCATTTAATAACACAGGGATTATACATTACACTTGTTTCCCATGCAAATGGACGCAGTGCCGAAATATGCATATGTCAACCAGAAGGCGAAAAGACGACAGAACGACAAGACGACCGAATGAAAAGACGCCAAATGAATCGTAAAAAGACGACAGAACGACAAGATGACAGAACAAAAAGATGACAAATGCATCGAGAAAACATGACAGAAGGCCACATGAAATAACGAAAAGAAGACAATATCAAATGGCGTATTTTCGTGGCTGAATTTTCATCTTGTCGCGTGGCATTCTGTCATCTTTTCGCCCATGAAATGTCGTCTTTTCGTTCTTCGTCTTGTCGTTCTGTCATCTTTTCGCGCTGCATTTGGCGTCTTTTCGTCCTGTCGTCTTCGTTCTGTCGTCTTCGTTCTGTCGTCGTTCTGTCGTCTTCGTTCTTTCGTCTTTTCGCGGCGAAATAACGAAAAGACTACATGGCAGAAATCAGCCACCATAATATCAGGTGAATAAACTTGATAAATAAGTCTTGATTTTGGTGCTGTTGGTACCTTTAATAGGTATTTTACAGTATAAGTAATTTTAGCAAACATATTATTTATTGTGTATTAACATAATTTGCTTAAAAGTTCCATTTTTTGAGAAATTTAGCTAACACAATAATTTCTATAGCCAGAAAACATCCTATAGTGGTATTCTCTTTTTTTATATTAGGAATCATGTTGATCGAGTGGTAATAAAAGAGAACAATGCAAAAATTGACAGCAGGAGGTACTCCAGAATGAAAACTTTTAATTATCGATAAACACAATAATCGCCGTTCATGCAAGACATCGGATTCACCTATCGATTCACCTACCATACTTTCACTTTCGGTGATCAAACGATGACCGGGTCTGCATATTCAATTTATCATAGCTATGCCCCTGCCATATACCCTATAATTATATTATATACACATACCCTTTATATCCTTACACACCATGTCCTCGCAACCTATATATCATGACACTGTATGTCTCCTTAACCTCTATATCCGTTCATAGTATGTCCCCATACCCTCAATATACTTACATATTACATCCACATGCCCCATATATCCTCCGATGTTATGTCCTGTACACTCGATATCCGTTCATATTGTGTCCCCATACCTCCATATACTTACATATTATATTCCTATACCCTTTATATCCTTACAGTCATATGACCCCGTACCCTCTATATCCTTATGTTCCAATATACCCTATATATTATATCCCCAGGATATCCTCGGATATTATGTCCCGTGTCTCTATCTTATGTCCGTTCATATTATGTCAATATAACCTGAATATATTTACATGTATACTCTTTATATCCTTACATATCCTTACATTGTATGTTCACATACCCTCTATATCCTTACATATCCTTACATTGTATGTTCACATACCCTCTATATCCTTACATATCCTTACATTGTATGTTCACATACCCTCTATATCCTTACATATCCTTACATTGTATGTTCACATACCCTCTATATCCTTACATATCCTTACATTGTATGTTCACATACCCTCTATATCCTTACATATCCTTATACATTGTATGTTCACATACCCTCTATAACCTTACATATCCTTACATTGTATGTTCACATACCCTCTATATCCTTACATATCCTTACATTGTATGTTCACATACCCTCTATATCCTTACATATCCTTACATTGTATGTCCACATACCCTCTATATCCTTACATAATTGTGTCACCATACCCTCTATATCCTTACATATCCTTACATTGTATGTTCACATACCCTCTATATCCTTACATATCCTTACATTGTATGTTCACATACCCTCTATATCCTTACATATCCTTACATTGTATGTTCACATACCCTCTATATCCTTACATATCCTTACACTGTATGTTCACATACCCTCTATATCCTTACATATCCTTACATTGTATGTTCA
>JAWPHD010025971.1:0-14642 GCA_037043455.1 Cyrtodaria siliqua | reverse complement strand
GAGTTTGTGAAATAAAAAGGTGTATATACATAACATTTACGCGCTCTTAAACGGCAGTTTGTGAAATCAAAAGGATTGTATACATTACACTTATGCGCTCTTAAACGGGAATTTGTGAAATAAAAAGGTGTATATGCATTACAATTACGCGCTTTTAAAAGGGAGCTTGTGAATAAAAAGGTGTATATACATTACATTTACACGCTCTTAAACGGCAGTTTGTGAAACAAAAAGGTGTGTATACATTACACTTATGCGCTCTTAAACGGGAATTTGTGAAATAAAAAGGTGTATATGCATTACAATTACGCGCTTTTAAAAGGGAGCTTGTGAATAAAAAGGTGTATATACATTACATTTACACGCTCTTAAACGGCAGTTTGTGAAACAAAAAGGTGTGTATACATTACATTTACGCGATGTTAAACGGGAGCATGTGAAATAAAAAGAAGCGTATGTCTATGCATTAAATTTACACGCTCTTGAACGGGAGTTTGTGAAATAAAAAGTGTGTATGCATTACATTTACGCGCTCTTAAACGGGAGCTTGTGAAAAAAATGGTGTGTATGCATTACATTTACACGCTCTTAAACGGGAGTTTGTGAAATAAAAAGGTGTGTATGCATTACATTTACACGCCCTTAAACGGGAGCTTGTGAAATAAAAAGGTGCGTATGCATTATATTTATGCGCTCTTAAACGGGAGTTTGTGAAATAAAAAGGTGTGTATGCATTACATTTACACGCTCTTAAACGGGAGATTGTGAAATAAGAAGTGTATATGCAGTACATTTACACGCTCTTAAACGGGAGCTTGTGAAATAAGAAGTGTATATGCAGTACATTTACAAGCTCTTAAACTGGAGCTTGTGAAATAAAAAGTGTATATGCATTACATTTACACGCTCTTCAACGGCAGTTTGTGAAATAAAAAGGTGTATATACATTACATTTACACGCTCTTAAACGGCAGTTTGTGAAATAAAAAGGTGTGTATTCATTACAATTACGCGCTTTTAAAAGGGAGCTTGTGAATAAAAAGGTGTATTTACATTACATTTACACGCTCTTAAACGGCAGTTTGTGAAATAAAAAGGTGTGTATACATTACACTGACGCGCTCTTAAACGGGAGTTTGTGAAATTAAAAGGTGTGTATGTGTATGCATACAATTTACACGCTCTTGAACGGGAGTTTGTGAAAAAAAGTGTGTATGCATTACATTTACGCGCTGCTAAACGGGAGCTTGTGAAATACAAAGAAGTGTACGTGTATGCATTAAATTTACACGCTCTTGAACGGGAGTTTGTGAAATAAAAAGTGTGTATGCATTACATTTATGCGCTCTTAAACGGGAGCTTGTGGAAAAAAAAGTGTGTTAGTGTATGCATTACATTTACACGCACTTAAACGGGAGCTTGTGAACTAAAAAGAAGTGTATGTGTGTACATTAAATTTAAACGTTCTTGAACGTGTGTCTTGTGAAATAAAAAGATGGATATGCATTACATTTACGGACTCTTAAACGGAAAATTGTGAAATAAAAAGGTGTATATGCATTACATTTACGCGCTCATAAACGGGAGCTTGTGAAATAAAAAAGTGTTTATGCATTACATTTACACGCTCCTAAACGTGAGCTTGTGAAATAAAAAGAAGTGTATATGTATGCATTAAATTTACACGCTCTTGAACGGGAGTTTGTGAAATAAAAAGTGTGTATGCATTACATTTATGCGCTCTTAAACGGGAGCTTGTGAAAAAAAAGTGTGTATTTGTACGCATTACATTTACACGCTCTTAAACGGGAGCTTGTGAACTAAAAAGAAGTGTATGTGTGTACATTAAATTTAAACGTTCTTGAACGTGTGTCTTGTGAAATAATAGATGTATATGCATTACATTTACGGACTCTTAAACGGAAAATTGTGAAATAAAAAGGTGTGTATGCATTACATTTACGCGCTCCTAAACGGGAGCTTGTGAAATAAAAAAGTGTGTATGCATTACATTTACACGCTCTTAAACGGGAGCTTGTGAAATAAAAAGAAGTGTATGTGTGTACATTAAATTTACACTCTCTTGAACGTTAGTTTGTGAAATAAAAAGGTGTATATGCATTACATTTACACGCTCTTAAACGGGAGCTTGTGAACTAAAAAGAAGTGTATGTGTGTACATTAAATTTACACGTTCTTGAACGTGAGTCTTGTGAAATAAAAAGATTTATATGCATTACATTTACGCACTCTTAAACGGAAACTTGTGAAATAAAAAGGTGTGTATGCATTACATTTACGCGCTCTTAAACGGGAGCTTGTGAAATAAAAAGGTGTGTATGCATCACATTTACACACTCTTAAACGGGAGCTTGTGAAATAAAAAGAAGTGTATGTGTGTACATTAAATTTACACTCTCTTGAACGTTAGTTTGTGAAATAAAAAGGTGTATATGCATTACATTTACACGCTCTTAAACGAGAGTGTGTGAAATAAAAAGGTGTAAATACACCACACTTACGCGCTCTCAAACGGATGATTGTGAAATAAAAAGGTGTGTATACACCACACTTATGCGCTCTCAAACGGGAGTCTGTGAAATAAGAAAGTGTGTATATATTACATTGACGCGCTCTTAAATGAGAGTTTGTAAGATAAGTGTAAATAAGTGTGTATACATTACATTTACGCGCTCTTAAATGGGAGCATGTGAAATAAATAAGTATGTATACATTACATTAACGCGCTTTTAAACGGGAGTTTGTGAAATAAAAAATGTCTGTATAAGTTACCTTTACACGCTCTTTAGCGGGAGTTTGTAAGATAAGTGTAAATAAGTGTGTATACATTACATTTACGCGCTATTAAGCAGGAGATTGTGAATAAAAAAGTGTGTATACACTTACATTTACATAAAGGGAGCATGTGAAATAAAAAAGTTTGTATAGATTTCATTTACGCTCTTTTAAACGGGATCTTGTGACATAAAATGGCATAAATTACATTAAGGCGCTCTTAAACTGGAGCTTGTGAAATAAATAAGTGTGTATTCATTACATTTAAACGCTCTTTAACGGGAGGTTGTGAAATAAATAAGTGTGTATACATTATATTTACGCGCTCTTAAATGGAGCTTATGAAATAAAAAATGTGTTTATACATTGCATTTACACGCGCTTAAACGGAGCATGTGAAATAAAAAATACAATTCATTTACGCTCTCTTAAACGGGAGCTTGTGACATAAAATGGCATAAATTACATTTAGGCGCTCTTAAACTGGAGCTTGTGAAATAAATAAGTGTGTATGCATTACATTTACACGCTCTTTAATGGGAGGATTCGAAATAAATAAGTGTGTATAAATTATATTTACGCGCTATTAAGCGGGAGATTATGAATAAAACAGTGTTACGCACTCTTAAAAGGGAGCATGTGAAATAAAAAATGTGTGTATACATTACATTTACGCACTCTTTAACGCGAGCTTTTGACATGAATTAGTATAAATTACATTTACGCGCTCTTAAAATGGAGCTTGTGAAATAAAAAAGTGTATCTGAAACAGCATGAACACAACTATAAGAATTAAATTGTAAATTAGCTCGACTCTTTTTACATGAAATGAAAATATCATTCAAACTAATTCATTTCGAAAATGCCAAGACAAGATATTTGTGTCAGTTTGTGAAATCTACGTTTATCCCAAAGCTTGGATTTGGTGCAAGTTTTTATAGACCGTTACATGCAGTCAAGACATAAACGGTATACGGACCGAAGGACCTTAGCTTCGATTCTGTTCGTATACCTGGTTCGACAGCCCAATCCATAGCCTTGCAGATGTCAAATTTGTAAACTAGAACTGGATACAATGCAGTTTTATTAGTGAACATCATGACTTATAATATCTTACCATCGTCTTGAAAAAAACAAAAACGAGTCTGCTACTTTCATCTCTTGTTTGTGTTTGTTGCATCCAAGGGATCCCCTTTTCAGTATTTATTGACATTCACACTAGCGTTTGTTTAGTGCTGTGTGGCGGTCGTCGTAAAAGGTCGCCTTGACTACAAATCAGTAGTGTTATCCTTTGGGATCATCAAGCCCAATCTTTGTGGCTTTAAAGTAGAATATCTCTTAAGCCGGTGCTAGGAGGGGTGAGAGGTGTTGCACTTAACATTACCTCTCATGAACAGACTCAATACAACCGAGTCTGCTACTTTTATCTCTTGTTTGTGTTTGTTGCTTCCAAGGGATCTCCTTTTCAGTGTTTATTTACATATTATGTCATTTGAAAACGTTTGCAACATATTTCAAGAAATTGCCTAAACACCATTTTGGATGGATTGTTAACTGATTCTTATGAATGACGAGAGGCATACATTACTCGTTTTACACATAAAATATGGGCTGGTCTGCCAAAACCACAAAAGGTCGACCGTCGTAAATGTGCTAAACATGACGTAAAACATCACTCAAACAAACAATAAAGATATGTTGGGTTTAACATCTTGTTTAACAGTCATATCACGACTGTACATCCGTTTGCGGTAAGCTCAGTGCTCAAATTTATACTTCTTCCACACTAAAATACCTCGTAGACCCATGACATAATATTCCACCTGGTCACATAATTTTGACACCCGCTCGGGGATTGAACCCACGACTTTCCGCGAGCAAGCCGGGACCACTACTATTAACAGTCAATGTCAGTTACATTGCTCTACGCTTTGTAGAAACATACTGCTACAATGTAGATATAAGTGTTATGACATTTAAAATATGTATAGCTTGTGACATCTGAGTAACTGAATTAATAAAAACCTTAAATGCAAATCTTTAATGTAAGTTAACAATTGAAAAACGTAGGTAAAGGAAAGATGATTTTACCGTACAGCATAAGCGACCCAATAAAGACAAAAGAATAATTTGGGGTTCATTGAAATATTTGAACACAACAAATTAGTCACAATTAACGACTAGTCTATTAAGCTCAATAATTGAATATTGAAGCATATTTAACCATTATTATAGTAGTACAAGTCCAGGGTCGCAGAGGGGCATACTCCCTTAATTCCGGAAGTAACTTTGAAAAATAAATCTTAAAAACAAACATATCATGAAAAGGTGAAAAATACAATAAAATTCAGAGGAGAGATAGCACATCAAAATTGCATCTTTTGATTATTACCTGTGAGACACGTTATGCCACTGAAGCTATTATAACCAGCAAGGCAGTACATGTTAATTTGAGAACGTGTTTTAAAGCGTATTGACAATATAACAAACCACTATCCTACCTTGTGTGCACTCTATTGGTCCGGCATTGAGTATAATATTGTCATCATTCTCCTCAGCAAATGATATAATGGGATACATATATTTACTAAATGTAAACTTTGATTGACTCGCAAGTGATGGTAGATTGTCGTTTTCACCCGGACAATACATGGTTTCACTGAAAATTAAAATAACAATTTAAATTAATGGAATTAATATTTAACTGAAAGTCATCCCATTTGATACAATGAATGCAAAGACAATCTAAGTAAAAAAGGACCATGATTCTGCTAATATCGTCTTACTAAAATCATCTTGTTCGATATAAATATCCGCATAATGCTAAATACGTGTACACGATTTCAAAGCAATCAGTTGAAAACTGTAGTAGGAGTTGTACGGATTTTTTTTTATGACGGACGGACGGATTGACTGAAAGATAAAAAACAAAACAATATGGCTTGTGGGTGTGTGGGGTGTATGTGTTTGTGTGTGTGAGGTGGGGGTGGGTTGGGGAGGGGGCGGGCGCAGAATATAATTTGTGCAAGAGCATTTTAAATATTCAGAAGGAAATAAGAAAAACTTCTTTGCCTAACAAAATCAGCGATGTTGATGATTTACGCAGAATTGTGTATTCATTTTTTTTATTAAAATGAGAAAGAATCGCTTAATAAATCTTGTTTATCTGATACTTTCCAAAGTGGTTAGAAAGTTTAAAGTTAACAAGACATACGTCTACCACATAACGGCTTAGCCTAGTCGAACATCAGCTTATAATACATTTGTATTTTTTTATTCGGCGTCTACGTCGACAAATGGTTAAAGACGTTGCATTGTAAACCTTCGCCTCTCACTGCTGCGGGTTCGAACCCCACTGGGAACTGGACTTGTGAGGAAGTGTCGATTCTTACGGATGGCACGAGGTGTACAGTATTGGTTCTACCCAGGAAAAGTGGGTGGTCTGCCTTCACCACAAAACAAATCCACCGTCATATATAACCTTACATGTGTTAAAAATGTTTAAAGAGATAAAGCACGATTTTTCTGGTATCCAACGTTATAACATGACTTTATGACGTTTTGGCGCTAAAGAACTTGATTTTTTGACATCACATGACCTCTTGGTTCTAAAGTTAAAACATAATCTTAAACTCGTTCCTATTCTGTATAAGATTTATGAAACAATTTATTAACTATTTTAATGTTAACGAGCCTTTTGGCTCATTAGTATTTAAATAATTCATCAGTCGTTTCATAAATTTGATATATATGGGTAATCGTTTAAGATCCTATGTTTATTACTTACGTAGTGTCTCTATCTGGATACATATGAACATGATGGAGGATACAAATACACGAACTATAGCTTCGTTCATTTATTCCGTCATATAATGCCACCTCTAGCAGACCTGATTTGCAGGTCTGATAAATCTGCAAAAGAAATGTAATGTCAATTCTAGCACGTATGGTTTTGCAATCTGGTTAATATGCAAGAATAATTTAATGCCACAGCCAGCAAGGCTGTGTCAAAGGGCTAGAGAAATATGCAGCCAGACCGGGGCTCGAACCCGGGACCTTCGGACTACCGTTGATGTTGCATTGTCCAACCGGTTGGCTCAGTCGGTATAGCATCGGAACGGTAATCCGAGGCTCAAGGGTTCAATCACCAGTATGGATGCACATTTTTCTAGCCCTGTGATATTTGGCGCCCATTTATTCTTATTTCTCTAAAGAGGAGGAGGAATGGTAGAAATTAAAATGGTAAACTTAATGAAAAGTTTTTCATTACATTCTTTTTCTTCAAATGTGGATGACGACATTTCTCTGTAGAGAGGGAGGATATCACAGGATGACATATATCTCACCAGTGTGTTGTGTTTTAGACTGTTTAGCGGGTTTAATAAAATTGCAAGAGGACCGTAATGCCACTTTTAACCGGCTTCGTTTGCTGATTTGATACAACTGCGAGAAGAATATAATGTCAATGTCAAATCTAGAAAGCCTGATTTGCATGTTGGATACATCTGCTAGAGGAATATAATGTGAAATCTGATCAAATCTGCAAGATAAATATTGTGTCACATCTAGCATGGCTGGTTTGCATTTACATCTAGCAGGCCTGACTTTCCATAAGTGGACATCGTCCCTAAAACACAGTATGCAATCTCTGGCATATTGTTCCACCTGAAGCATGTCAATATTGCGTGCAATCTTTGGCATATTGTTCCACCTGAAGTCTGTCTGGGTTTTGCTGAAATTCGAACGGTTTATAGTTTCATGTACACTCTAGCATAACATTACACTTCCGTAATGCCTGTTTTCCGGTAGTAACATAGTAAATCATGCTTGATTTGCAGGGCGTGTCATGTCTGAGCTCAGAAGTGGCAGTTCAACCGTGATATTTCAGCAGTGATAATTTAGCAGTGATAGTAAAACATTAATAGTTCAGCAGTACTAGTTCATCAGTGATAGTTCATCAGTAATAGATCAGCAGTATTAGTTCAGCAGTAATAGGTCAGCATTGATAGTTCAGCAGTGATAATTTACCAGTGACAATTCACCACTGGTAGTTAGCAATGATAATTCACCAATGATAATTCACCAATAATAATTCACCAATGATAATTTACCAATATAGTTCAGCAGTTATAGTTCACCAGTGATTCTATAATCTTGTTAACGTGATTAATTCCTTAGAACATGAAGGTCTTGTTAACTGCTGTAAGAAACTACTTGGCTGAATTAAATTTTGCTCATCTACCCAGCAATAGCCCAAAATCTGTACGCCTTTTTATCATATCACTAATATCTCTCTCACACAGTGAAGAATATCCTTGCGAATATGAAAATTTGAAATTCGCGGCAAATTCGCCGAAAATGATAAGATTGGCCTGGAGAATGGCTTGCGATTGCTTACGAAAATGTTGCGAAAGCAATGAGAATATGCTTTCCTGGCGAATTCTAGGAGCATGTTCCTAATATTCGCAACACCCCATGAACGACCGCGAATGCTTACGAACACCTACGAATGTCTGGCGTTCACCTTGTGATCATTGCGAATTGGTGGCGAATTGCATTCGTAAGCCCATTCGCCACCATATTCGCCACTGTGTGAGAGCAGCATAATCCAAAAGCACAGTAACTAAAACCATTTACCCTAAGTCATTACTAAAATGGAAAAATGAAGTTATAGCTGTATCTAATTATAAATTCGAATCCATATATGCTATATCGTTCAAAATAACAAAAATACCCTAAACTACTTTGGTTACAACATAGAATCAACCACAGAATCCTGGGAACTATCTATTGACTGAAATGAATGTCTTAGATAACAATGTTCGCAGCTTCTGCACTATTTTACCTGAACACCTGTTTTGGAATTGTGAATTTGTAAAACAGTTTTGGTTAGACATCAGGCACAAATGTAATTCAACACTGACACTTTGGTCAGAAATATACTTTCTATTTGAAAATAATAAATTTGATATCATTTGGAGCCGAATACTGCAGGCCAAGTGTTTCATTTATCAACAAAGAAATGCAAAAACAAATCCCATTGTTAAATACTTTTAAAAAACATATAATATATTTATACAAAGTGGAAAGGTAGATAGCATATATAAATTTAAAAGCTGCACGATTTGAAGCCATGTGGAGTCGATATATGAACATTGGTAAAATATGCCTATATATACTGAATTTGATTTCACTAAACTTTAATGAAATACTCCAAAATGCAGCCATTACGTGTTCCTGCCTTAATTCCATTAAGCTATGGGAAAGCTTATATTAAAGGGATAGTATAACGGATATTGCGACAATAAAACATGTTTAAAACCATTTTTTACTGAACACAATGCAATAACCTGTTTAAAATTACCTATTAAATGTTTTAATTTTACAATATGCAAACATTTTAAGCCGAAATTAAGGTTTCATTTCATACCCCCGGCCAACCCCGTTTTCGCTTCTTGGAGAAGGGGATGGGGTATGCAAGTTAATACTCGGACCACGTAATGGACACCACAACAATCGACATAGTAAAACACTAATGTCTACTTCTCAACCTGTTTTCTTAACAATTTTTCCCTCCTTTGATGTATATAATTAAGTTGTGGAAAATATTTTGTATTAACCTCTTATTTCCACATAGTTTTTTCAAAAAAATGTAATCCATACATATCCTTACAGTTAATACAACATAATCATCGATATACTTAATGCCTACAACACCCTAGAAAAATCCTATGTAAATATATGTGTAAATAATATGTGTATGTGTCTTTGGGGGTATATATGAGTGAGTATCTGCAAAAATGTGTAAATATTTGAGAAAATACTGATACATGATACAAAATGGCGCATATTTGAAATTAAGCCGATACATTTGTATAAATGAAATAAACAATAATGCCTCTTTGATAACATATTGATGCAGGTCTATATAAAAACTAATGCATAATATACAAATGCATATCTTTTACATAAAATGCACGAATACATGAATTGAAATTCCCTTTCTCCGGTAATCTGTTTGCCGAGTAACATTATATTAGTATTGTTATACTTTTATTCAAAATAAGATACTTGGTACATTTGAAAACATTTGACACGATAAGAAATGAAGGTAGCGAGTTACATGTTTATCGAATATGAACATACACATTTTGCATGAGATCTGTGAATAATGTCATATTACGTGGTTGGAGTATTAACTTTCATACCCCATCCAACCCCTTCACCAAGAAGGGAAAACTGGGGTGGCTGGGGTATGAAATAAAACCTTAATATTTCGGCTTAAAAAGTCTGGATATTGTAAAATTAAAACATTTAATTGGTAATTCTAAACGGGTTATCGCATTGTTTCATTAGACATCTTTTTAAACATGGTTTATTGTCGAAATATCCGTTATAAAATATCCTGCTAATATAAGCTTTCCCATCACTTAATGGAATTAAGGCGGACCACGAAATGCGAATATACTCATTTTGCATGAGATCTGTGAATAATGTCAATATTTGTGTTCTGTATGAATATGCTATGGCAGTTTCAGATGTTTGTTTATATAAACAACTTCGCATACGTTATTGAAGACTGAAGATTATTGTATTCTATTTATTAAACGATCAATTGAAACTGAAATGATCCTTTAAACAACATAAAAATCAATTTAAAGACTCAGTTTTTACGTTATTTCTATTAATAGGAGGTATTGCAAGTATACGTGTATTATAATTTGTCAGTGGTATTCATATAAAGCTATTATGTTTGCAAGTAAATGTTGGTATTACCTTTTGTTTGCATTCAGATCCATCAGGTTCAGTCAAAGCGTTGATAAGCGTACTATTAAAACTTATGAAAGCTATCCTTGAATTCGTACCATCGAAATCCTTAAAACTCGGTTTAATGTTGATGTTATGTATAATGGTTTTTATTACGTCGCTAGGAAGGGTATCAAAGTTGCATTCCACTTTCTGTCCTTCTGAAAATGGAATACATTTAAAGTTAGTTAAAAGGTAATATAAATGATGAAGAATCGTGCAGAATTTATTGTAATTATTCAATAAATATTAATTTTCGGGTGGTGGTGTGTGATGGTGGTGGTGGTGGTGGTTGGGGGTGGGGGGGGGGGGGGGGGGACTGAAACATTTGTTGGGTCTGTTTTGAATAAAGTGTTTCCCTTAGTTATAACGGTTAATAACAGTTGGACCTTAATTAAGATTAGCAGCATGGACATTTAGCTATGTTTCTTATGGTAAGACTATATTATTTAAGACAATTGTAGAACAAAGCATTAGATGGCTGGCATACACGTTTTGATATGGCGAACCTTAAAGTTATCAGGCCATGTTTTGTTTTCACAAAAATAAATCGAAGGACGCTGCCATCTTTTTTTTTGTGGGAATGGGGGGGCGGCGGGTAGGTATAAAACGCGGACTAACACGCGCGGACTAGCGGACTGCGAACTACAGGACCGCGGACCAGTATGGTATAAAATGCGGACTGTTATTTTGCGGACCATGTACAGTTCGCAGTCCGCTAGTCCGTGCGTGTTAGTCCGCGTTTTATTCCTACCCCCAAAAACAAGATGGCAGCGTCTTTGGATTTATTTTTGTGAAAATAGAAAAAACGTATCACTGAATACCATTTGGACATTCACAGTCGAAGAACAACGGTTTGTGAAACATTTAATATTTGTCTTAAATCGGCTGTTGAGGTTTTGACTGCACCGTTAGCGGGAAGCTGTTTTAGTGAGGTGGGGTGGTATTACGCGATCTCTTCCTACTTAGATATCTTGGTGTAAATTAGTCGTTTCGGTAGTCTGGTGTGAAAAGGTGGATTTTTATATACACATGTTTTATTGCTTGAAATAGAGTCCTATGTGAATAGATTATCATATTAAACCTTTATTTTATGGCCAGTTACACAATGTCATGTTCTCTGCATAGAATGGCATTTTGGAAGCCGGACCCCTTATCAATATGTATACTTAGTAACATGGGTTTTTGATATTTGGGGTTTTAGGACTCTATACCAAAACATTTGAACACCATCCTAACACCGGGCCGACCCCATTTGTGCGCAGCTATACAATTCAGATTTACCTCATTTCCCCGTGCAGTCACGCAGTTGTAAAAGTAGTATCTACGTCATGCAAATAATACTTAGTTTTACCTAAAACTTAGTATCGGATTTAAATATATGTTTCTCTCCGGGACTATCAAGAAATGTTCATATGATGTTTAAGAGTTACATTTGTTAATTGATAATACTACAAAAAGGGGTAAGCCATTCATCTTTAACATGTCGTCGAAATGGATAAGAGCGGATATAGACTGCACCATGGTATCGACAATTATGCCGTTCAGTTACATATGGAGCGAATGTATTACTTGTAACATGAAATCCTCCAAATCTGTGTCGATCATTACGTATGCGTTACCTATTTCATACAGTCCATTTTCTCTAAACCCCGACTGCCACCAATCAGCACAGGACGTGTAATGCGTCCTGTCACAGAACAGCTCGTCTTTAGCGTCAGGACAATCGACATAACTGTCGCAAACACGTGAACTCGGTATGCACGTTCGGTCATTGCACTGAATTGCCTTTAAACTATTGCACGACACTGAAATTTAAAGTATAATTGGTTGAATGGTGGGTTTTCCCAGTCGCGTATGTTTGGTAAAAATAATGTTATTTTTTATGTTAACTAAACAGGATAGCTCATGTATATTTAACAACTTATAATTCATGAGGTATTTTGTCAGTCAAAATGAAAAACAGTAAATAACATCAAGCCCAATCGTTGTGGTTAGAAAGCAGAATACCGTTTAAGCCGTTGCCAGTGTGCGTGAGAGGTGCTGCACCTTATATTACCGAGCATGCTACTTTTCTCTTTGTTTATGTGTGTTCATGTTGTTGCTTCCAATTGTCAGTATTTATTATTTTTTTTATCAGTGCAAGCACATTTATAAGGACAAAAAAGAAAATTAAAACGACATATTACATCTAACACTTAGAATAATATCAACTCTCAAGTGAACTTTTTAATACCAATCTCTGCAGCAACAAGATTTAGCGCGGAGATTTACGTGCGTTCAACAATATGTAGGATCAATCCCTACAGCTAGATGATAGAGCGCGGAGATTTACGTGCGTTCAGTAATATGTAGGATCAATCCCTACAGCTACATGATAGAGCGCGGAGATTTACGTGCGTTCAGTAATATGTAGGATCAATCCCTACAGCAACATGATAGAGCGCGGAGATTTACTTGCGTTCAACAATATTTAGGATCAATATCGACAGCAATATCATATACAGCGGAGATTTACTTACGTTCAACAATATGTAGGATCAATCCCTACAGCTACATGATAGAGCGCGGAGATTTACGTGCGTTCAACAATATGAAGGATCAATGATAGAGTACGTAGATTTATGTCCGTTCAACAATATGTAGGATCAATCACTACAGCAACACGATAGAGCGTGGAGTTTTACGTGCGTTCAACAATATGTAGGATCAATCCCTACAGCGACATGATAGAGCGCGGAGATTTACGTGCGTTCAACAATATGTAGGATCAATCCCTACAGCTACATAACAGACAGCGGAGATTTACTTGAGTTCAACAATATGTAGGATCAATCCCTACAGCGGAATGATAATGCGCGGAGATTTACGTGCGTTCAACAATATGTAGGATCAATCCCTACAGCAACATGATAGAGCGCGAAGATTTACGTGCGTTCAACAATATGTAGGATCAATCCCTACAGCTAGATGATAGAGCGCGGAGATTTACGTGCGTTCAACAATATGTGGGATCAATCCCTACAGCTACATTAATAGAGCGCAGAGATTTACGTGCGTTCAACAATATGAAGGATCAATGATAGAGTGCGGAGATTTATGTCCGTTTAGCAGTATTTAGGATCAATCTCTACAGCAACATGATAGAGTGCGGAGATTTACGTGTGTTCAACAATATGAAGGATCAATGATAGAGTGCGGAGATTTACTTGCGTTCAACAATATGTAGGATCAATCGCTACAGCAACATGATAGAGCGGGGAGATTTACGTGAGTTCAACAATATGTAGGATCAATCCCTACAACAACATGATAGAGTATGGAGATTTACGTGTGTTCAACAGTATGTAGGATCAATCTCTACAGCAACATGATAGAGTGCGGAGATGTACGTGTGTTCAACAGTATGTAGGATCAGTCCTTACAGCAGCATGATAGAGTGCGGAGATTTATGTGTGTTCAACAGTATGTAGGATTAATCCCTACAGCAACATGATAGAGTATGGAGATTTACGTGTGTTCAACAGTATGTAGGATCAATCTCTACAGCAACATGATAGAGTGCGGAGATTTACGTGTGTTCAACAATAAGAAGGATAAATGATAGAGTGCGGAGATTTACTTGCGATCAACAATATGTAGGATCAATCTATACAACAAAATGATAGAGCATGGAGATTTACATGTGTTCAACAATATGTAGAATCAATCCCTACAGAAGCATGACATAGTGCGGAGATTTACGTGTGTTCAACAATATGTAGGATCAATCTCTACAGCAACATGATAGAGTGCGGAGATTTACGTGTGGTCAACAATATGTAGGATCAATCTCTACAGCAACATGATAGAGTGCGGAGATTTACGTGCGTTCAACAATATGTAGGATAAATCCTTAAAGCAACATGATTTAGCGCGGAGATTTACGTGGGTTCAACAATCAGGAGGATCAATCAGTACAGCAACATGATTCAGCGTGTGTTCAACAATATGTAGAATCAATCCCTACAGAAGCATGACATAGTGCGGAGATTTACGTG
>JAWPHD010025970.1:0-14642 GCA_037043455.1 Cyrtodaria siliqua | reverse complement strand
GCGTAAGAACTGACTATTATATGCGTAAGAGACTGAATATATATGCGTAAGAAGCTAAATATATATGCGTAAGAACGGAATATATATGCGTAATGAACTGAATATATATGCGTAAGAACTTAATATATATATTGATAGAACGGAATATATATGCGTAAGACTGAAGTATATGAGTAAGAACTGAATATATATGCGTAAGAACTGAATATATTATGCGTAAGAACTGAATATATATGCGTATTAACTGAATATTATGCGTAAGAACTGAATATATATGCGTAATAACTGAATATATATGCGTAAGAACTGAATATATATGACTAAGAACTGAATATATATGCGTAAGATAACGGAATATAGTAGCGGTATGAACTGAATATATATGCGTAAGAACTGAATATTCTAGAACTGACGTAATAGAGCTGAATATATATGTGTAAGAGATGAAATATATATGCGTCAAGAACTGAGAATATATATACGTAAGAACTGAATATATATGTGTTAGAACTGAATATATATGCGTAAAAACTGAATATATATGCGTAAGAAACTGAATATATATGCGAAAGAACTGAATATATATGTGTAAGAACTGAATATATATGTGTAAGAACTGAATATATATGCGTAAGAACTGAATATATATATTGTGTAAGAACTGAATATGATATGCGTAAGAACTGAATATATATGTGTAAGAACTGAATATATATGCGTAAGAACTGAATATATATGCGTAAGAACTGAATATATATGCGTAAGAACTGAATATATATGCGTAAGAACGTGAATATATATGCGTAAGAACTGAATATATATGTGTAAGAACTGAATATATATGCGTAAGAACTGAATATATATGATGCGTAAGAACTGAATATATATGTGTAAGAACGGAATATATATGCGTCAGAACTGAATATATATGTGTAAGAACAGAATATATATGCATCAGAACTGAATATATATGTGTAAGAACTGAATATATATGTGTAAATGAACTGAATATATATGCGTAAGAACTGAATATATATGCGTAAAAACTGAATATTATATGCTTAAGAACGCGAATATACTATGTGTAAGAACGGAATATATATGCGTAAGAACTGAATATATATGCGTAAGAACTGAATATATATGTGTAAGGGACCTGAATATATATGCGTAAGAACGGAATATATAGGCGTAAGAACTGAATATATAGGTGTAAGAACTTAATATATATGCGTAAGAACTGAATATATATGTGTAGAGAACTGAATATATATGCGTAAGAACTGAATATATATGTGTAAAGAACTGAATATATATGTGTAAGAACTGAACTATCATATGCGTAAGAACTCAATATATATGCGTAAGAACTGAATATATGCGTAAGAACGGAATATATATGCGTAAGAACTGAATATATATGTGTAAGAACGGAATATATATGCGAAAGAACTGAAATATATATGTGTAAAGAACTGAATATATATGCGTGAAGAACTGGATGTATATATGCGTAAGAAACTGAATATATATGCGTAACGAACTGAATATATATGCGTAAGAACTAAAAATTTATGCGTAGAGAACGGAATATGTATATGCGTAAGAACTGAACTATAATGCGTTAAGAACTGAAATATATATATTTGATAAAACGGAATATATATGCGTAAGAACTGAATATATATGCGTAAGAATTGAATATACATGTGTAAGAACTGAATATATATGCGTAAGAACTGAATATATATTCGTAAGAACTGAATATATATGCGTAAGAACTGAATATATATGTGTAAGAACGGAATATATATGCGTCAGAACTGAATATATATATGTGTAAGAACGGAATATATATGCATCAGAAACTGAATATATATGCGTAATACTGATCATATATGCGTATGAACATGAACTATATATGACTTAGAACTGAATATATATGCGTAAGAACGGAATATATATGCGTAAGAACTGAATATATATGTGTAAGAACTGAATATATATGCGTAAGATCTGAATATATATGTCGTAAGAACTGAAAATATATGCGTAAGATGCTGAATATATATGTGGTAAGAGATGAATATATATGCGTAAGAACTGAATATATATGCGTAAGAACGGAATATATGTGCGTAAGAACTGAATATATATGTGCTAGAACTGAATATATATGTGTAAGACCTGAATTTATATGTGTGTAAAAACTGAATATGTGTAAGAACTGGAATATATATGCGTAAGAATTGAATATACATGTGTAAGAACTGAAGTATATATGCGTAAGAACTGAATATATATTCGTAACTGAACTGAATATATATGCGTAAGAACTGAATGTATATGTGTAAGAACGGAATATATATGCGTCAGAACTGAAATATATATATGTGTAAGAACGGAATATATATGCATCAGAACTGAATATATATGTGTAAGAACTGAATATATATGTGTAAGAACTGAAATATATATACGTAAGAACTGAATATATATGTGCTAGAACTTAATATATATGTGTAAGACCTGAATATATATGTGTAAAAACTGAATATATATGTGTAAGAACTGAATATATATGCGTAAGAATTGAATATACATGTGTAAGAACTGAATATATATGCGTAAGAACTGAATATATATTCGTAAGAACTGAATATATATGTGTAAGAACTGAATATATATGTGTTAGAACGGAATATATATGTGTAAGAACTGAATATATATTTGTAAAAACTGAATATATATGTGTAAGAACGGAATATATATGCGTCAGAACTGAATATATATACGTAAGAGAACTGAATATATATACGTAAGAACTGAATATATATGCGTAAAAACTGAATATACATGCGTAAGACTGAATATATATGCGTAATAACTGAATATATATGCGTAAGAACTGAATATATATGACGTAAGAACTGAATATATATGCGTAAGAACTGAATATATATGCGTAAGAACAGAATATATACATGTGTAAGAACTGAATATATATGCAATACGAATAATACAGTAAACTGAATATATATGCGTAAGAACTGAATATATATTGTAAGAACTGAATATATATGCGTCAAGAACTGAATATATATATGTGTAGAGAACGGAATATATATGCATCAGAACTGAATAGATATACGTAAGAACTGAATATATATGCGTAAAAAATAATTATATATGCGTAAGAACTGAATATATATGCGTAAGAGCTGAATATATATGTGTAAGAGATGAATATATATGCGTAAGAACTGAATATATATGTGTAAGAACTGAATATACTATGCGTAATAACTGAATATATATGCGTAAGAACTGAATATATATGCGTAATAACTGAATATATATGCGTAAGAACTGAATATATATGACTAAGAACTGAATATATATGCGTACAGAACTGAATATATATGTGTAAGAACTGAATATATATGCGTAAGAAGACTGAATATATATGCGTAAGAACTGAATATATATCTGTAAGAACGGAATATATATGCGTCAGAACTGAATATATATGTGTAAGAACAGAATATATATGCATCAGAACTGAATATATATGTGTAAGAACTGAATATATATGTGTAAGAACTGAATATATATGTGTAAGAACTGAATATATATGTGTAAGAACTGAATATATATGCGTAAAAACTGAATAATATGCTTAAGAACGGGTATATATGTGTAAGAACGGAATATATATGCGTAAGAACTGAATATATATGCGTAAGAACTGAATATATATGTGTAAGGATTGAATATATATGCTAAGAACGGAATATATAGGCGTAAGAACTGAATATATAGCGTAAGAACTGAATATATATGTGTAAGAACTGAATATAATGCGTAAGAACTGAATATATATGTGTAAGAACTGAATATATATGTGTAAAAATTGAATATATATGTGTAAGAAACTGAATATATATGCGTAAGAACTCAATATATATGCGTAAGAAATGAATATATGCGTAAGAACGGAATATATATGCGTAAGAACTGAATATATATGTGTAAGAACTGAATATATATGCGTAATAACTGAATATATATGCGTAAGAACTGAATATATATGCGTAATAACTGAATATATATGCGTAAGAACTGAATATATATGACTAAGAACTGAATATATATGCTAAGAACTGAATATATATGTGTAAGAACTGAATATATATGCGTAAGAAACTGAATATATATGCGTAAGAACTGAATATATATCTGTAAGAACGGAATATATATGCGTCAGAATTGAATATATATGTGTAAAGAACAGAATATATATGCATCAGAACTGATATATATGTGTAAAGAACTGAATATATATGTGTAAGAACTGAATATATATGTGTAAGAACTGAATATATATGCGTAAGAACTGAATATATATGCGTAAAAATGCTGAATATATATGCTTAAGAACGGAATATATATGTGTAAGAACGGAATATATATGCGTAAGAACTGAATAATATGCGTAAGAACTGAGAATATATATGCGTAAGGAACTGATATATATGCGTAAGAAACTGAATATATATGCGTAAGAACTGAATATATATGTGTAAGGACTGAATATATATGCGTAAGAACGGAATAATATAGGCGTAAGAACTGAATATATAGGCGTAAGAACTAAATATATATGTGTAACGAACTGAATATATATGCGTAAGAACTGAATATATATGTGTAAGACAACTGAATATATATGTGTAAAAATAAATTGAATATATATGTGTAAGAACTGAATATATATGCGTAAGAACTGAATATATATGGCGTAAGAACTGAATATATGCGTAAGAACGGAATATATATGCTTTAAGAACTGAATATATATGTGTAAGAACGGAATATATATGCGAAAGAACTGAATATATATGTGTAAAGAACTGAATATATATGCGTAAGAACCTGGATATATATGCGTAAGAACTGAATATATATGCGTAAGAACTGAATATATATGCGTAAGAACTAAAAATATATGCGTAAGAACTGAATATATATGCGTAAGAACTGAATATATATGCGTAAGAACTGAATATATATATTTGATAGAACGGAATATATATCGCGTAAGAACTGAATATATATGTGTAAGAACTGAATATATATGCGTAAGAACTGAATATATATGCTGAAATAAACTGAATATATATGCGTAAGAACTGAATATATATGCGTAAGAACTGAAATATATATGCGTAAGAACTGAATATATATGCGTAAGAACTGAATATATATGCGTAATAACTGAATATATATGCGTAAGAACTGAATATATATGCGTAATAACTGAATATATATGCGTAAGAACTGAATATATATGACTAAGAACTGAATATATATGCGTAAGAACGGAATATATAGCGTAAGAACTGAATATATATGCGTTAAGAACTGAATATATATGCGTAAGAGCTGAATATATATGTGTAAGAGATGAATATATATGCGTAAGAACTGAATATATATACGTAAGAACTGAATATATATGTGTTAGAACTGAATATATATGTGTAAAAATTCAATATATATGCGTTAGAACTGAATATATATGCGTAAGAACTGAATATATATGCGTAAGAACTGAATATATATGTGTAAGAACTGAATATATATGTGTAAGAACTGAATATATATGTGTAAGAACTGAATATATATGCGTAAGAACTGAATATATATGTGTAAGAACTGAATATATATGCGTAAGAACTGAATATATATGTGTAAGAACTGAATATATATGCGTAAGAACTGAATATATATGCGTAAGAACTGAATATATATGTGTAAGAACTGAATATATATGTGTAAGAACTGAATATATATGCGTAAAAAATGAATATATATGTGTAAGAACTGAATATATATGCGTAAGAACTGAATATATATGACTAAGAACTGAATATATATGCGTAAGAACGGAATATATAGGCGTAAGAACTGAATATATATGCGTAAGAACTGAATATATATGCGTAAGAGCTGAATATATATGTGTAAGAGATGAATATATATGCGTAAGAACTGAATATATATACGTAAGAACTGAATATATATGTGTTAGAACTGAATATATATGTGTAAAAACTGAATATATATGCGTAAGAACTGAATATATATGTGTAAGAACTGAATATATATGTGTAAGAACTGAATATATATGCGTAAGAACTGAATATATATGTGTAAGAACTGAATATATATGCGTAAGAACTGAATATATATGCGTAAGAACTGAATATATATGCGTAAGAACTGAATATATATGTGTAAGAACTGAATATATATGTGTAAGAACTGAATATATATGCGTAAGAGCTGAATATATATGCGTAAGAGCTGAATATATATGTGTAAGAGATGAATATATATGCGTAAGAACTGAATATATATACGTAAGAACTAAATATATATGTGTTAGAACTGAATATATATGTGTAAAAACTGAATATATATGCGTAAGAACTGAATATATATGCGTAAGAACTGAATATATATGCGTAAGAACTGAATATATATGTGTAAGAACTGAATATATATGTGTAAGAACTGAATATATATGCGTAAGAACTGAATATATATGCGTAAGAACTGAATATATATGCGTAAGAACTGAATATATATGTGTAAGAACTGAATATATATGCGTAAGAACTGAATATATATGCGTAAGAACTGAATATATATGTGTAAGAACTGAATATATATGTGTAAGAAATGAATATATATGCGTAAGAACTGAACATATATGTGTAAGAACTGAATATATATGCGTAAGAACTGAATATATATGCGTAAGAACTGAGTATATATGTGTAAGAACGGAATATATATGCGTCAGAACTGAATATATATGTGTAAGAACAGAATATATATGCATCAGAACTGAATATATATGTGTAAGAACTGAATATATATGTGTAAGAACTGAATATATATGCGTAAGAACTGAATATATATGCGTAAGAACTGAATATATATGCGTAAAAACTGAATATATATGCTTAAGAACGGAGTATATATGTGTAAGAACTGAATATATATGCGTAAGAACTGAATATATATGTGTAAGAGCTGAATATATATGTGTAAGAGATGAATATATATGCGTAAGAACTGAATATATATACGTAAGAACTGAATATATATGTGTTAGAACTGAATATATATGTGTAAAAACTGAATATATATGTGTAAAAACTCAATATATATGCGTAAGAACTGAATATATATGCGTAAGAACTGAATATATATGCGTAAGAACTGAATATATATGTGTAAGAACTGAATATATATGTGTGAGAACTGAATATATATGTGTAAGAACTGAATATATATGCGTAAGAACTGAATATATATGCGTAAGAACTGAATATATATGCGTAAGAACTGAATATATATGTGTAAGAACTGAATATATATGCGTAAGAACTGAATATATATGCGTAAGAACTGAATATATATGTGTAAGAACTGAATATATATGTGTAAGAACTGAATATATATGCGTAAAAAATGAATATATATGTGTAAGAACTGAATATATATGCGTAAGAACTGAATATATATGACTAAGAACTGAATATATATGCGTAAGAACGGAATATATAGGCGTAAGAACTGAATATATATGCGTAAGAACTGAATATATATGCGTAAGAGCTGAATATATATGTGTAAGAACTGAATATATATGCGTAAGAGCTGAATATATATGTGTAAGAGATGAATATATATGCGTAAGAACTGAATATATATACGTAAGAACTGAATATATATGTGTTAGAACTGAATATATATGTGTAAAAACTGAATATATATGCGTAAGAACTGAATATATATGTGTAAGAACTGAATATATATGTGTAAGAACTGAATACATATGCGTAAGAACTGAATATATATGTGTAAGAACTGAATATATATGCGTAAGAACTGAATATATATGCGTAAGAACTGAATATATATGCGTAAGAACTGAATATATATGTGTAAGAACTGAATATATATGTGTAAGAACTGAATATATATGCGTAAGAGCTAAATATATATGCGTAAGAGCTGAATATATATGTGTAAGAGATGAATATATATGCGTAAGAACTGAATATATATACGTAAGAACTAAATATATATGTGTTAGAACTGAATATATATGTGTAAAAACTGAATATATATGCGTAAGAACTGAATATATATGCATAAGAACTGAATATATATGTGTAAGAACTGAATATATATGTGTAAGAACTGAATATATATGCGTAAGAACTGAATATATATGTGTAAGAACTGAATATATATGTGTAAGAACTGAATATATATGCGTAAGAACTGAATATATATGTGTAAGAACGGAATATATATGCGTCAGAACTGAATATATATGTGTAAGAACGGAATATATATGCATCAGAACTGAATATATATGTGTAAGAACTGAATATATATATGTGTAAGAACTGAATATATATGTGTAAGAACTGAATATATATACGTAAGAACTGAATATATATGCGTAAAAACTGAATATATATGCTTAAAAACGGAATATATATGTGTAAGAACGGAATATATATGCGTAAGAACTGAATATATATGCGTAAGAACGGAATATATATGCGTAAGAACTGAATATATATGTGTAAGGACTGAATATATATGTGTAATAACTGAATATATATGCGTAAGAACGGAATATATAGGCGTAAGAACTGAATATATGTGTTAGAACTGAATATATATGGGTAAGAACTGAATATATATGTGTAAGAACTGAATATATATGCGTAAGAACTGAACATATATGTGTAAGAACTGAATATATATGCGTAAGAACTGAATATATATGCCTAAGAACTGAATATATATGTGTAAGAACGGAATATATATGCGTCAGAACTGAATATATATGTGTAAGAACAGAATATATATGCATCAGAACTGACTATATATGTGTAAGAACTGAATATATATGTGTAAGAACTGAATATATATGTGTAAGAACTGAATATATATGCGTAAGAACTGAATATATATGCGTAAAAACTGAATATATATGCTTAAGAACGGAGTATATATGTGTAAGAACTGAATATATATGCGTAAGAACTGAATATATATGTGTAAGAACTGAATATATATGCATAAGAACTGAATATATATGCATAAGAACTGAATATATATGTGTAAGAACTGAATATATATGTGTAAGAACTGAATATATATGCGTAAGAACTGAATATATATGTGTAAGAACTGAATATATATGTGTAAGAACTGAATATATATGCGTAAGAACTGAATATATATGTGTAAGAACGGAATATATATGCGTCAGAACTGAATATATATGTGTAAGAACGGAATATATATGCATCAGAACTGAATATATATGTGTAAGAACTGAATATATATATGTGTAAGAACTGAATATATATGTGTAAGAACTGAATATATATACGTAAGAACTGAATATATATGCGTAAAAACTGAATATATATGCTTAAGAACGGAATATATATGTGTAAGAACGGAATATATATGCGTAAGAACTGAATATATATGCGTAAGAACGGAATATATATGCGTTAGAACTGAATATATATGTGTAAGGACTGAATATATATGTGTAATAACTGAATATATATGCGTAAAAACGGAATATATAGGCGTAAGAACTGAATATATGTGTAAGAACTGAATATATGTGTAAGAACTGAATATATATGCGTAAGAACTGAATATATATGTGTAAGAACTGAATATATATGCGTAAGAACTCAATATATATGCGTATGAACTGAATATATGCGTAAGAACTGAATATATATGCGTAAGAACTAAATATATATGTGTAAGAACGAAATATATATGCGAAAGAACTGAATATATATGTGTAAGAACTGAATATATATACGTAAGAACTGGATATATATGCGTAAGAACTGAATATATATGCGTAAGAACTGAATATATATGCGTAAGAACTAAAAATATATGCGTAAGAACGGAATATATATGCGTAAGAACTGAATATATATGCGTAAGAACTGAATATATATGCGAATAAACTGAATATATATGCGTAAGAACTGAATATATATGCGTAAGAACTGAATATATATGCGTAAGAACTGAATATATATGCGTAAGAACTGAATATATATGCGTAATAACTGAATATATATGCGTAAGAACTGAATATATATGCGTAATAACTGAATATATATGCGTAAGAACTGAATATATATGACTAAGAACTGAATATATATGCGTAAGAACGGAATATATAGGCGTAAGAACTGAATATATATGCGTAAGAACTGAATATATATGCGTAAGAACTGAATATATATGTGTAAGAGATGAATATATATGCGTAAGAACTGAATATATATACGTAAGAACTGAATATATATGTGTTAGAACTGAATATATATGTGTAAAAACTCAATATATATGCGTAAGAACTGAATATATATGCGTAAGAACTGAATATATATGCGTAAGAACTGAATATATATGTGTAAGAACTGAATATATATGTGTAAGAACTGAATATATATGTGTAAGAACTGAATATATATGCGTAAGAACTGAATATATATGTGTAAGAACTGAATATATATGCGTAAGAACTGAATATATATGTGTAAGAACTGAATATATATGCGTAAGAACTGAATATATATGCGTAAGAACTGAATATATATGTGTAAGAACTGAATATATATGTGTAAGAACTGAATATATATGCGTAAAAAATGAATATATATGTGTAAGAACTGAATATATATGCGTAAGAACTGAATATATATGACTAAGAACTGAATATATATGCGTAAGAACGGAATATATAGGCGTAAGAACTGAATATATATGCGTAAGAACTGAATATATATGTGTAAGAGCTGAATATATATGTGTAAGAACTGAATATATATGCGTAAGAGCTGAATATATATGTGTAAGAGATGAATATATATGCGTAAGAACTGAATATATATACGTAAGAACTGAATATATATGTGTTAGAACTGAATATATATGTGTAAAAACTGAATATATATGCGTAAGAACTGAATATATATGTGTAAGAACTGAATATATATGCGTAAGAACTGAATATATATGCGTAAGAACTGAATATATATGTGTAAGAACTGAATATATATGCGTAAGAACTGAATATATATGCGTAAGAACTGAATATATATGCGTAAGAACTGAATATATATGTGTAAGAACTGAATATATATGTGTAAGAACTGAATATATATGCGTAAGAGCTAAATATATATGCGTAAGAGCTGAATATATATGTGTAAGAGATGAATATATATGCGTAAGAACTGAATATATATACGTAAGAACTAAATATATATGTGTTAGAACTGAATATATATGTGTAAAAACTGAATATATATGCGTAAGAACTGAATATATATGCGTAAGAACTGAATATATATGCGTAAGAACTGAATATATATGTGTAAGAACTGAATATATATGCGTAAGAACTGAATATATATGCGTAAGAACTGAATATATATGCGTAAGAACTGAATATATATGCGTAAGAACTGAATATATATGTGTAAGAACTGAATATATATGCGTAAGAACTGAATATATATGCGTAAGAACTGAATATATATGTGTAAGAACTGAATATATATGTGTAAGAAATGAATATATATGCGTAAGAACTGAACATATATGTGTAAGAACTGAATATATATGCGTAAGAACTGAATATATATGCGTAAGAACTGAATATATATGTGTAAGAACGGAATATATATGCGTCAGAACTGAATATATATGTGTAAGAACAGAATATATATGCATCAGAACTGAATATATATGTGTAAGAACTGAATATATATGTGTAAGAACTGAATATATATGCGTAAGAACTGAATATATATGCGTAAGAACTGAATATATATGCGTAAAAACTGAATATATATGCTTAAGAACGGAGTATATATGTGTAAGAACTGAATATATATGCGTAAGAACTGAATATATATGTGTAAGAACTGAATATATATGCGTAAGAACTGAATATATATGCATAAGAACTGAATATATATGTGTAAGAACTGAATATATATGTGTAAGAACTGAATATATATGCGTAAGAACTGAATATATATGTGTAAGAACTGAATATATATGTGTAAGAACTGAATATATATGCGTAAGAACTGAATATATATGTGTAAGAACGGAATATATATGTGTCAGAACTGAATATATATGTGTAAGAACGGAATATATATGCATCAGAACTGAATATATATGTGTAAGAACTGAATATATATATGTGTAAGAACTGAATATATATGTGTAAGAACTGAATATATATACGTAAGAACTGAATATATATGCGTAAGAACTGAATATATATGCTTAAAAACGGAATATATATGTGTAAGAACGGAATATATATGCGTAAGAACTGAATATATATGCGTAAGAACGGAATATATATGCGTAAGAACTGAATATATATGTGTAAGGACTGAATATATATGTGTAATAACTGAATATATATGCGTAAGAACGGAATATATAGGCGTAAGAACTGAATATATGTGTTAGAAGAACTGAATATATATGGGTAAGAACTGAATATATATGTGTAAGAACTGAATATATATGCGTAATAACTGAACATATATGTGTAAGAACTGAATATATATGCGTAAGAACTGAATATATATGCCTAAGAACTGAATATATATGTGTAAGAACGGAATATATATGCGTCAGAACTGAATATATATGTGTAAGAACAGAATATATATGCATCAGAACTGAATATATATGTGTAAGAACTGAATATATATGTGTAAGAACTGAATATATATGTGTAAGAACTGAATATATATGTGTAAGAACTGAATATATATGCGTAAAAACTGAATATATATGCTTAAGAACGGAGTATATATGTGTAAGAACTGAATATATATGCGTAAGAACTGAATATATATGTGTAAGAACTGAATATATATGCGTAAGAACTGAATATATATGCATAAGAACTGAATATATATGTGTAAGAACTGAATATATATGTGTAAGAACTGAATATATATGCGTAAGAACTGAATATATATGTGTAAGAACTGAATATATATGTGTAAGAACTGAATATATATGCGTAATAACTGAATATATATGTGTAAGAACGGAATATATATGCGTCAGAACTGAATATATATGTGTAAGAACGGAATATATATGCATCAGAACTGAATATATATGTGTAAGAACTGAATATATATATGTGTAAGAACTGAATATATATGTGTAAGAACTGAATATATATACGTAAGAACTGAATATATATGCGTAAAAACTGAATATATATGCTTAAGAACGGAATATATATGTGTAAGAACGGAATATATATGCGTAAGAACTGAATATATATGCGTAAGAACGGAATATATATGCGTTAGAACTGAATATATATGTGTAAGGACTGAATATATATGTGTAATAACTGAATATATATGCGTAAGAACGGAATATATAGGCGTAAGAACTGAATATATGTGTAAGAACTGAATATATGTGTAAGAACTGAATATATATGCGTAAGAACTGAATATATATGTGTAAGAACTGAATATATATGCGTAAGAACTCAATATATATGCGTATGAACTGAATATATGCGTAAGAACTGAATATATATGCGTAAGAACTAAATATATATGTGTAAGAACGAAATATATATGCGAAAGAACTGAATATATATGTGTAAGAACTGAATATATATACGTAAGAACTGGATATATATGCGTAAGAACTGAATATATATGCGTAAGAACTGAATATATATGCGTAAGAACTAAAAATATATGCGTAAGAACGGAATATATATGCGTAAGAACTGAATATATATGCGTAAGAACTGAATATATATGACTAAGAACTGAATATATATGCGTAAGAACAGAATATATAGGCGTAAGAACTGAATATATATGCGTAAGAACTGAATATATATGCGTAAGAGCTGAATATATATGTGTAAGAGATGAATATATATGCGTAAGAACTGAATATATATACGTAAGAACTGAATATATATGTGTTAGAACTGAATATATATGTGTAAGAACTGAATATATATACGTAAGAACTGGATATATATGCGTAAGAACTGAATATATATGCGTAAGAACTGAATATATATGCGTAAGAACTAAAAATATATGCGTAAGAACGGAATATATATGCGTAAGAACTGAATATATATGCGTAAGAACTGAATATATATGACTAAGAACTGAATATATATGCGTAAGAACGGAATATATAGGCGTAAGAACTGAATATATATGCGTAAGAACTGAATATATATGCGTAAGAGCTGAATATATATGTGTAAGAGATGAATATATATGCGTAAGAACTGAATATATATACGTAAGAACTGAATATATATGTGTTAGAACTGAATATATATGTGTAAAAATAAATTGAATATATATGTGTAAGAACTGAATATATATGCGTAAGAACTGAATATATATGCGTAAGAACGTAATATATATGTGTAATAACTGAATATATATGCGTTACAC
>JAWPHD010025969.1:0-14650 GCA_037043455.1 Cyrtodaria siliqua | reverse complement strand
CTTCTTTCATCAGTAAACACATGTACAGTTGATGCCAGTTATAGGTCAGATTATTCCGATACGATGTCAAATTGTAATATTACTGAATTAATAAAGGGAAAACATTGTGAAAACACAACAATTCGCTTCTTAGTGACATCGAATACTTAGATATTATTAACAACAAAATAACGGAAATTAAATTACAATATGCTGTACCAGTATATAACATCAATAATATAGTTAATATAATTAACATATCTAATGATAAATTACAGCGTACAATTAACGATCAATTATTTTTAGAAATACTGCTAATGGAACTAAGAGGAAAATCTATCTCATATTCCTGCTACAATTTTTTTTTTAAATGAAACGCATGAGAATGATAATACTCATCAAATTAAACAGAATAACAACTCACTTTTGAACAACAGCCAGTTTTCGAACAGTTGAAAGAAGAGCTTTTATTACTTCGCAAGCAAAAGATGGATGGTTATTTTTTTAGATCAAGGACACAATTTATAGAAGATGGAGAAAAACCTGCTAACTGTTTTTTTGTAATTTGGAAAGACATTTGTAATATATGTGTAAGAACTGGACATATATGCGTAAGAATTGAATATATATGCGTAAGAACTGAATATATGTGTAAGAACTGAATATATGCGTAACAACTGAATATATATGTGTAAGAACTGAATATATTTGTATAAGAACTGCATATATATGTGTAAGAATTGAATATATATGCGTAAGAACTGAATATATATGTGTAAGAACTGAATATATATGCGTAAGAACTGAATATATATGCGTAAGAACTGAATATATATGCGTAAGAACTAAAAATATATGTGTAAGAAATGAATATACATGCGTAAGAACTGAATATATATGCGTAAGAACGGAATATATATGTGTAAGAACTGAATATATATGTATAAGAACTGAATATATATGTGTAAGAACTGAATATATATGTGTAAGAACTGAATATATGCATAAGAACGGAATATATGCGTAAGAACTGAATATATATGTGTAAGAACTGAGTATATATGTGTTAGAACTTAATATATATGTGTAAGAACTGAATATATATGTGTAAGAACTGAATATATATGTGTAAGAGCTGAATATATATGTTTAAGAACTGAATATATATGCGTAAGAAATGAATATATATGCGTAAGATCGGAATATATGTGTAAGAACTGAACATATATGCGTAAGAATTGGATATATATGCGTAAGAACTGAATATATGTGTAAGAACTGAATATATATGTGTTAGAACGGAATATATATGTGTAAGAACTGAATACATATGTGTAAGAACTGAATATATATGCGTAAGAACTGAATATATATGCGTAAGAACGGAATATATATGTGTAAGAACTGAATATATATGTATAATAACTGAAAATAGATGTGTAAGAACTGAATATATATGTGTAAGAACTGAATATATGTGTAAGAACTGAATATATCCGTATGAACGGAATATATATGCGTAAGAACTGAATATATATGTGTAAGAACTGAATATATATGTGTAAGAACTGAATATATATGCGTAAGAACGGAATATATATGTGTTAAGAACTGAATATATATGTATAAGAACTGAATATATATGTGTAAGAACTGAATATATATGCGTAAGAAATAAATATATGCATAAGAACGGAATATATGCGTAAGAACTGAATATATATGTGTAAGAACTGCATATATATGTGTTAGAACTGAATATATATGGGTAAGAACTGAATATATATGTGTAAGAACTGAATATATATATGTAAGTGCTGAATATATATGCGTAAGAACTGAATATATGCGTAAGAACTGAATATATGCGTAAGAACTGAATATATGTGTTTAAGAACTGCATATATATGTGTAAGAACTGAATATATATGCGTAAGAAAGGAATATATATGTGTAAAAACTGAATATATATGTGTAAGAACTGAATATATATGTGTTAGAACGGAATATATATGTGTAAGAACTGAATATATATGTGTAAGAACTGAATATATATGTGTAAGAGCTAAATATATATGTGTAAGAACTGAATATATATGACTAAGAACTGAATATATATGCGTAAGATCGGAATATATGTGTAAGAACTGGACATATATGCGTAAGAACTGAATATATGTGTAAGAACTGAATATATGCGTAAAAACTGAATATATATATGTAAGAACTGAATATAATTGTGTAAGAACTGCATATATATGGGTAAGAATTGAATATATATGCGTAAGAACGGAATATATATGTGTAAGAACTGAATATATATGCGTAAGAACTGAATATATATGCGTAAAAACTGAATTTATATGCTTAAGAACGGAATATATATGCGTAAGAACTGAATATATATGACTAAGAACTGAATATATATGCGTAAGATCGGAATATATGTGTAAGAACTGGACATATATGCGTAAGAACTGAATATATGTGTAAGAACTGAATATATGCGTAAAAACTGAATATATATATGTAAGAACTGAATATAATTGTGTAAGAACTGCATATATATGTGTAAGAATTGAATATATATGCGTAAGAACGGAATATATATGCGTAAGAACTGAATATATATGCGTAAGAACTGAATATATATGCGTAAAAACTGAATTTATATGCTTAAGAACGGAATATATATGCGTAAGAACTGAATATATATGTGTAAGAACTGAATATATATGCGTAAGAACTGAATACATATGCGTAAGAACGGAATACATATGTGTAAGAACTGAATATATATGTGTAAGAACTGAATATATATGTGTAAGAACTGAACATATATGCGTAAGAATTGGATATATATGCGTAAGAACTGAATATATGTGTAAGAACTGAATATATATGTGTTAGAACGGAATATATATGTGTAAGAACTGAATATATATGCGTAAGAACGGAATATATATGTGTAAGAACTGAATATATATGTATAATAAACATGATAAATGAAAATATATGTGTAAGAACTGAATATATATGTGTAAGAACTGAATATATGTGTAAGAACTGAATATATCCGTATGAACGGAATATATATGCGTAAGAACTGAATATATATGTGTAAGAACTGAATATATATGTGTAAGAACTGAATATATATGCGTAAGAACTGAATATATATGCGTAAGAACGGAATATATATGTGTTAAGAACTGAATATATATGTATAAGAACTGAATATATATGTGTAAGAACTGAATATATATGTGTAAGAAATAAATATATGCATAAGAACGGAATATATGCGTAAGAACTGAATATATATGTGTAAGAACTGCATATATATGTGTTAGAACTGAATATATATGTGTAAGAACGGAATATATATGTGTAAGAACTGAATATATATATGTAAGAGCTGAATATATATGCGTAAGAACTGAATATATGCGTAAGAACTGAATATATGTGTGTAAGAACTGCATATATATGTGTAAGAACTGAATATATATGCGTAAGAAAGGAATATATATGTGTAAAAACTGAATATATATGTGTAAGAACTGAATATATATGTGTTAGAACGGAATATATATGTGTAAGAACTGAATATATATGTGTAAGAACTGAATATATATGTGTAAGAGCTAAATATATATGTGTAAGAACTGAATATATATGACTAAGAACTGAATATATATGCGTAAGATCGGAATATATGTGTAAGAACTGGACATATATGCGTAAGAACTGAATATATGTGTAAGAACTGAATATATGCGTAAAAACTGAATATATATATGTAAGAACTGAATATAATTGTGTAAGAACTGCATATATATGGGTAAGAACTGAATATATATGCGTAAGAACGGAATATATATGTGTAAGAACTGAATATATATGCGTAAGAACTGAATATATATGCGTAAAAACTGAATTTATATGCTTAAGAACGGAATATATATGCGTAAGAACTGAATATATATGACTAAGAACTGAATATATATGCGTAAGATCGGAATATATGTGTAAGAACTGGACATATATGCGTAAGAACTGAATATATGTGTAAGAACTGAATATATGCGTAAAACTGAATATATATATGTAAGAACTGAATATAATTGTGTAAGAACTGCATATATATGTGTAAGAATTGAATATATATGCGTAAGAATGGAATATATATGCTTAAGAACGGAATATATATGCGTAAGAACTGAATATATATGCGTAAGAACTGAATATATATGCGTAAGAACTGAATACATATGCGTAAGAACGGAATACATATGTGTAAGAACTGAATATATATGTGTAAGAACTGAATATATATGTGTAAGAACTGAATATATATGTGTAAGAACTGAATATATGCGTAAGAACTAAATATATGCGTCAGAACGGAATATATATGCGTAAGAACTGAATATATATGTGTAAGAACTGAATATATAAGCGTAAGAACGGAATATATATGTGTAAGAACTGAATATATATGTGTAAGAACTGAATATATGCATAAGAACGGAATATATGCGTAAGAACTGAATATATATGTGTAAGAATTGAATATATATGTGTTAGAACTGAATATATATGTGTAAGAACTGAATATATATGTGTAAGAACTGAATATATATGTGTTAGAACGGAATATATATGTGTAAGAACTGAATATATATGTGTAAGAACTGAACATATATGTGTAAGAGCTAAAATATGTGTAAGAGCTAAATATATATGTGTAAGAACTGAATATATATGACTAAGAACTGAATATATATGCGTAAGATCGGAATATATGTGTAAGAAACTGGACATATATGCGTAAGAACTGAATATATGTGTAAGAACTGAATATATGCGTAAAAACTGAATATATATATGTAAGAACTGAATATAATTGTGTAAGAACTGCATATATATGTGTAAGAATTGAATATATATGCGTAAGAACGGAATATATATGTGTAAGAACTGAACATATATGCGTAAGAACTGAATATATATGCGTAAAAACTGAATTTATATGCTTAAGAACGGAATATATATGCATAAGAACTGAATATATATGTGTAAGAACTGAATTATATATGTGTAAGAACTGAATATATATGCCTAAGAACGGAATACATATGTGTAAGAACTGAATATATATGTATAAGAACTGAATATATATGTGTAAGAACTGAATATCATATGTGTAAGAACTGAATATATGCGTAAGAACTAAATATATGCGTCAGAACGGAATATATATGCGTAAGAACTGAATATATATGTGTAAGAACTGAATATATATGTGTAAGAACTGAATATATAAGCGTAAGAACGGAATATATATGTGTAAGAACTGAATATATATGTGTAAGAGCTGAATATATATGCGTAAGAACTGAATATATGCATAAGAACTGAATATATGCGTAAGAACTGAATATATGAGTAAGAACTGAATATATATATGTGTAAGAACTGAATATATTTGTGTAAGAACTGCATATATAGGTGTAAGAACTGAATATATATGCGTAAGAAAGGAATATATATGTGTAAGAACTGAATATATATGTGTAAGAACTGAATATATATGTGTTAGAACTGAATATATATGTGTAAGAACTGAATATAATGTGTAAGAACGGAATATATATGTCTTAGAACGGAATATATATGTGTAAGAACTGAATATATATGTGTATAGAACGGAATATATATGTGTTAGAACTGAATATATATGCATATGAACGGAATATATATGTGTAAGAACGGAATATATATGTGTAAGAACTGAATATATATGTGTAAGAACTGAATATATATGTGTTAGAACTGAATATATATGTGTAAGAACTGAATATATGCATAAGAACGGAATATATGCGTAAGAACTGAATATATATGTGTAAGAATTGAATATATATGTGTTAGAACTGAATATATATGTGTAAGAACTGAATATATATGTGTAAGAACTGAATATATATGTGTAAGATCTGAATATATATGCGTAAGAACTGAATATATGCATAAGAACTGAATATGTGCGTAAGAACTGAATATATGAGTAAGAACTGAATATATATGTGTAAGAACTGAATATATGTGTGTAAGAACTGCATATATAGGTGTAAGAACTGAATATATATGCGTAAGAAAGGAATATATATGTGTAAGAACTGAATATATATGTGTAAGAACTGAATATATATGTGTTAGAACTGAATATATATGTGTAAGAACTGAATATATATGTCTTAGAACGGAATATATATGTGTAAGAACTGAATATATATGTGTTAGAACTGAATATATATGAATATGAACGGAATATATATGTGTAAGAACGGAATATATATGTGTAAGAACTGAATATATATGTGTAAGAACTGAATATATATGTGTTAGAACTGAATATATATGTTTAAGAACTGAATATATATGTGTAAGAACTGAATATATATGCGTAAGAACTGAATATATATGCGTAAGAACTGAATATATATGCGTTAAAACTGAATTTATATGCTTAAGAACGGAATATATATGCGTAAGAACTGAATATATATGTGTAAGAAACTGAATATATATGTGTAAGAACTGAATATATATGCGTAAGAACGGAATACATATGTGTAAGAACTGAATATATATGTATAAGAACTGAATATATATGTGTTAGAACTGAATATATATGCATATGAACGGAATATATATGTGTAAGAACGGAATATATATGTGTAAGAACTGAATATATATGTGTAAGAACTGAATATATATGTGTTAGAACTGAATATATATGTGTAAGAACTGAATATATGCATAAGAACGGAATATATGCGTAAGAACTGAATATATATGTGTAAGAATTGAATATATATGTGTTAGAACTGAATATATATGTGTAAGAACTGAATATATATGTGTAAGAACTGAATATATATGTGTAATAGCTGAATATATATGCGTAAGAACTGAATATATGCATAAGAACTGAATATGTGCGTAAGAACTGAATATATGAGTAAGAACTGAATATATATGCGTAAAAAAGGAATATATATGTGTAAGAACTGAATATATATGTGTAAGAACTGAATATATATGTGTTAGAACTGAATATATATGTGTAAGAACTGAATATATATGTCTTAGAACGGAATATATATGTGTAAGAACTGAATATATATGTGTTAGAACGGAATATATATGTGTTAGAACTGAATATATATGCATATGAACGGAATATATATGTGTAAGAACGGAATATATATGTGTAAGAACTGAATATATATGTGTAAGAACTGAATATATATGTGTTAGAACTGAATATATATGTGTAAGAACTGAATATATATGCGTAAGAACTGAATATATATGCGTAAGAACTGAATATATATGCGTAAGAACTGAATATATATGCGTTAAAACTGAATTTATATGCTTAAGAACGGAATATATATGCGTAAGAACTGAATATATATGTGTAAGAACTGAATATATATGTGTAAGAACTGAATATATATGCGTAAGAACGGAATACATATGTGTAAGAACTGAATATATATGTATAAGAACTGAATATATATGTGTAAGAACTGAATATATGCGTAAGAACTGAATATATGCGTCAGAACGGAATATATATGCGTAAGAACTGAATATATATGTGTAAGAACTGAATATATGTGTGTAAGAACTGAATATATATGCGTAAGAACGGAATATATATGTGTAAGAACTGAATATATATGTGTAAGAACTGAATATATGCATAAGAACGGTATATATTGCGTAAGAACTGAATATATATGTTTTAAGAATTGAATATATATGTGTTAGAACTGAATATATATGTGTAAGAACTGAATATATATGTGTAAGAACTGAATATATATGTGTAAGAGTTGAATATATATGCGTAAGAACTGAATATATGCGTAAGAACTGAATATATGCGTAAGAACTGAATATATGAGTAAGAACTGAATATATATGTGTAAGAACTGAATATATTTGTGTAAGAACTGCATGTATAGGTGTAAGAACTGAATATATATGCGTAAGAAAGGAATATATATGTGTAAGAACTGAATATATATGTGTAAGAACTGAATATATATGTGTTAGAACTGAATATATATGTGTTAGAACTGAATATATATGTGTAAGAACTGAATATATATGCGTAAGATCGGAATATATGTGTAAGAAACTGAACATATATGCGTAATAATTAAATATATATGCGTAAAAACTGAATATATGCGTAAGAACTGAATATATATGCGTAAGAACGGAATATATATGTGTAAGAACTGAATTTATATGTGTAAGAACTGAATATATATGTGTTAGAACGGAATATATATATGTAAGAACTGAATATATATGTGTAAGAACTGAATATATATGTGTAAGAGCTAAATATATATGCGTAAGAACTGAATATATATGCGTAAGAACTGAATATATATGTGTAAGAACTGAATATATATGCGTAAGAACGGAATATATATGTGTAAGAACTGAATATATATGTATAAAGAACTGAATATATATGCGTAACAACTGAATATATATGCGTAAGAACTGAATATATATGCGTAAGAACGGAATTTATATGTGTAAGAACTGAATATATATGTGTAAGAACTGAATATATATGTGTTAGAACGGAATATATATGTGTAAGAACTGAATATAATTGTGTAAGAACTGAATATATATGTGTAAAAGCTTAATATACATGTGTAAGAACTGAATATATATGCGTAAGAACTGAATATATATGTGTTAGAACGGAATATATATGTGTAAGAACTGAATATATATGTGTAAGAACTGAATATATATGTGTAAGAGCTGAATAAACATGTGTAAGAACTGAATATATATGCGTAAGAACTGAATATATATGCGTAAGATCGGAATATATGTTTAAGAACTGAACATATATTCGCAAGAATTGAATATATATGCTAAGAACTGAATATATGCGTAAGAACTGAATATATGCGTAAGAACTGAATAATATATGTGTAAGAACTGAATATATTTGTGTAAGAACTGCATATATATGTGTAAGAACTGAATATATATGTGTAAGAACGGAATATATATGTGTAAGAACTGAATATATATGCGTTATAACGGAATATATATGCGTAAGAACTGAATATATATGCGTAAGAACGAATATATATGCGTAAGAACTGAATATATATGTGTAAGAACTGAATATATATGTGTTAGAACTGATATATATGTGTAAGACTGAATATATATGTGTAAGAACTGAAAATATATGTGTAAGAACTGAATATATATGTGTAGAGAACTGAATATATATGCGTAAGAACGGAATATATATGTGTAAGAACTGAATATATATGTATAAGAACTGAATATATATGTGTAAGAACTGAATATATATGTGTAAGACCTGAATATATGCGTTAGAACTGAATATATGCGTAAGAACGGAATATATATGCGTAAGAACTGAATATATATGTGTAAGAACTAAATATATATGTGTAAGAACTGAATAATATATGCGTAAGAACTGAATATATATGTGTAAGAACTGAATATATATGTATTAGAACTGAATATATATGTGTAAGAACTGAATAAATATGTGTAAGAAATAAATATATGCATAAGAACGGAATATATGCGTAAGAACTGAATATATATGTGTAAGAACTGAATATATATGTGTTAGAACTGAATATATATGTGTAAGAACTGAATATATATGTGTAGAACTGAATATATATATGTAAGAGCTGAATATATATGCGTAAGAACTGAATATATGCGTAAGAACTGAATATATGTGTAAGAACTGAATATATGCGTAAGAACTGAATATATATGTGGTAAGAACTGAATATATATGTGTAAGAACTGAATATATATGCGTAAGAACGGAATATATATGTGTAAGAACTGAATATATATGTGTAAGAACTGAATATATGCATAAGAACGGTATATATGCGTAAGAACTGAATATATATGTGTAAGAATTGAATATATATGTGTTAGAACTGAATATATATGTGTAAGAACTGAATATATATGTGTAAGAACTGAATATATATGTGTAAGAGCTGAAATATATATGCGTAAGAACTGAATATATGCGTAAGAACTGAATATATGCGTAAGAACTGAATATATGAGTAAGACTGAATATATATGTGTAAGAACTGAATATATTTGTGTAAGAACTGCATGTATAGGTGTAAGAACTGAATATATATGCGTAAGAAAGGAATATATATGTGTAAGAACTGAATATATATGTGTAAGAACTGAATATATATGTGTTAGAACTGAATATATATGTGTTAGAACTGAATATATATGTGTAAGAACTGAATATATATGCGTAAGATCGGAATATATGTGTAAGAACTGAACATAATGCGTAATAATTAAATATATATGCGTAAAAACTGAATATATGCGTAAGAACTGAATATATGCATAAGAACTGAATATATATGTGTAAGACCTGAATATATTTGTGTAAGAACTGCATATATATGTGTAAGAACTGAATATATATGCGTAAGAACGAATATATATGTGTAAGAACTGAATTTATATGTGTAAGAACCTGAATATATATGTGTTAGAACGGAATATATATGCGTAAGAACTGAATATATATGCGTAAGAACTGAATATATATGTGTAAGAACTGAATATAATATGCGTAAGAACGGAATATATATGTGTAAGAACTGATATATATGTATAAGAACTGAATATATATGCGTAACAACTGAATATATATGCGTAAGAACTGAATATATATGCGTAAGAACGGAATTTTATATGTGTAAGAACTGAATATATATGTGTAAGAGGTTAGGGTTAGGGTTAGGGTTAGGGTTAGGGTTAGGGTTAGGGTTAGGGTTAGGTTAGGGTTAGGGTTAGAACTGAATATATATGTGTTAGAACGGATATATATGTGTAAGACTGAATATATATGTGTAAGAACTGAATATATATGTGTAAAAGCTTAATATACATGTGTAAGAACTGAATATATATGCGTAAGAACTGAATATATATGTGTTAGAACGGAATATATATGTGTAAGAACTGAATATATATGTGTAAGACTGAATATATATGTGTAAGAGCTGAATAAACATGTGTAAGAACTGAATATATATGCGTAAGAACTGAATATATATGCGTAAGATCGGAATATATGTTTAAGAACTGAACATATATGCGTAAGAATTGAATATATATGCGTAAGAACTGAATATATGCGTAAGAACTGAATATATGCGTAAGAACTGAATATATATGTGTAAGAACTGAATATATTTGTGTAAGAACTGCATATATATGTGTAAGAACTGAATATATATGTGTAAGAACGGAATATATATGTGTAAGAACTGAATATATATGCGTTAGAACGGAATATATATGCGTAAGAACTGAATATATATGCGTAAGAACGGAATATATATGCGTAAGAACTGAATATATATGTGTAAGAACTGAATATATATGTGTTAGAACTGAATATATATGTGTAAGAACTGATATATATGTGTAAGAACTGAATATATATGTGTAAGAACTGAATTATATATGTGTAAGAACTGAATATATATGCGTAAGAAACGGAATATATATTTGTAAGAACTGAATATATATGTATAAGAACTGAATATATATGTGTAAGAACTGAATATATTTGTGTAAGAACTGCATATATATGTGTAAGACTGAATATATATTGTGTAAGAACGGAATATATATGTGTAAGAACTGAATATATATGCGTTATAACGGAATATATATGCGTAAGAACTGAATATATATGCGTAAGAACGGAATATATATGCGTAAGAACTGAATATATATGTGTAAGAACTGAATATATATGTGTTAGAACTGAATATATATGTGTAAGAACTGAATATATATGTGTAAGAACTGAAAATATATGTGTAAGAACTGAATATATATGTGTAAGAACTGAATATATATGCGTAAGAACGGAATATATATGTGTAAGAACTGAATATATATGTATAAGAACTGAATATATATGTGTAAGAACTGAATATATATGTGTAAGACCTGAATATATGCGTTAGAACTGAATATATGCGTAAGAACGGAATATATATGCGTAAGAACTGAATATATATGTGTAAGAACTAAATATATATGTGTAAGAACTGAATATATATGCGTAAGAACTGAATATATATGTGTAAGAACTGAATATATATGTATAAGAACTGAATATATATGTGTAAGAACTGAATAAATATGTGTAAGAAATAAATATATGCATAAGAACGGAATATATGCGTAAGAACTGAATATATATGTGTAAGAACTGAATATATATGTGTTAGAACTGAATATATATGTGTAAGAATTGAATTTATATGTGGAAGAACTGATAATATATATGTAAGAGCTGAATATATATGCGTAAGAACTGAATATATGCGTAAGAACTGAATATATGTGTAAGAACTGAATATATGCGTAAGAACTGAATATATATGTGTAAGAACTGAATATATATGTGTAAGAACTGAATATATATGCGTAAGAACGGAATATATATGTGTAAGAACTGAATATATATGTGTTAGAACTGAATATATGCATAAGAACGGTATATATGCGTAAGAACTGAATATATATGTGTAAGAATTGAATATATATGTGTTAGAACTGAATATATATGTGTAAGAACTGAATATATATGTGTAAGAACTGAATATATATGTGTAAGAGCTGAATATATATGCGTAAGAACTGAATATATGCGTAAGAACTGAATATATGAGTAAGAACTGAATATATATGTGTAAGAACTGAATATATTTGTGTAAGAACTGCATGTATAGGTGTAAGAACTGAATATATATGCGTAAGAAAGGAATATATATGTGTAAGAACTGAATATATATGTGTAAGAACTGAATATATATGTGTTAGAACTGAATATATATGTGTTAGAACTGAATATATATGTGTAAGAACTGAATATATATGCGTAAGATCGGAATATATGTGTAAGAACTGAACATAAATGCGTAATAATTAAATATATATGCGTAAAAACTGAATATATGCGTAAGAACTGAATATATGCATAAGAACTGAATATATATGTGTAAGACCTAAATATATTTGTGTAAGAACTGCATATATATGTGTAAGAACTGAATATATATGCGTAAGAACGGAATATATATGTGTAAGAACTGAATTTATATGTGTAAGAACTGAATATATATGTGTTAGAACGGAATATATATATGTAAGAACTGAATATATATGTGTAAGAACTGAATATATATGTGTAAGAGCTAAATATATATGCGTAAGAACTGAATATATATGCGTAAGAACTGAATATATATGTGTAAGAACTGAATATAGATGCGTAAGAACGGAATATATATGTGTAAGAACTGAATATATATGTATAAGAACTGAATATATATGCGTAACAACTGAATATATATGCGTAAGAACTGAATATATATGCGTAAGAACGGAATTTATATGTGTAAGAACTGAATATATATGTGTAAGAACTGAATATATATGTGTTAGAACGGAATATATATGTGTAAGAACTGAATATATATGTGTAAGAACTGAATATATATGTGTAAAAGCTTAATATACATGTGTAAGAACTGAATATATATGCGTAAGAACTGAATATATATGTGTTAGAACGGAATATATATGTGTAAGAACTGAATATATATGTGTAAGAACTGAATATATATGTGTAAGAGCTGAATAAACATGTGTAAGAACTGAATATATATGCGTAAGAACTGAATATATATGCGTAAGATCGGAATATATGTTTAAGAACTGAACATATATGCGTAAGAATTGAATATATATGCGTAAGAACTGAATATATGCGTAAGAACTGAATATATGCGTAAGAACTGAATATATATGTGTAAGAACTGAATATATTTGTGTAAGAACTGCATATATATGTGTAAGAACTGAATATATATGTGTAAGAACGGAATATATATGTGTAAGAACTGAATATATATGCGTTAGAACGGAATATATATGCGTAAGAACTGAAAATATATGCGTAAGAACGGAATATATATGCGTAAGAACTGAATATATATGTGTAAGAACTGAATATATATGTGTTAGAACTGAATATATATGTGTAAGAACTGAATATATATGTGTAAGAACTGAATATATATGTGTAAGAACTGAATATATATGTGTAAGAACTGAATATATATGCGTAAGAACGGAATATATATGTGTAAGAACTGAATATATATGTATAAGAACTGAATATATATGTGTAAGAACTGAATATATATGTGTAAGACCTGAATATATGCGTTAGAACTGAATATATGCGTAAGAACGGAATATATATGCGTAAGAACTGAATATATATGTGTAAGAACTAAATATATATGTGTAAGAACTGAATATATATGCGTAAGAACTGAATATATATGTGTAAGAACTGAATATATATGTATAAGAACTGAATATATATGTGTAAGAACTGAATAAATATGTGTAAGAAATAAATATATGCATAAGAACGGAATATATGCGTAAGAACTGAATATATATGTGTAAG
>JAWPHD010025968.1:0-14668 GCA_037043455.1 Cyrtodaria siliqua | reverse complement strand
GTTTAAACTCGGCGGAAGAAGTGCATATGAAGCGGCCGCTTTACCGATATCACCATACAAATTAGCTCTGTGGCGAGACAGTAGTAACGCGTATATAAACCTATATATTTAAAGACCCCCCCCCCCCCCCCCCCCCACCAACATTTTGATATGTGTCACACACAATAGCCACCACACATCCCATATACGTTATGGTCGAGGCATCTGGGCGTAGCCTCATACAATGCCTACCCGGATTCTCCACCAATAAAATCTCCTTTTCTTTTCCATTTCTTTTTTTTTCAATCTAAATTTTGTTTGGTGAATAAGTTCACAATTAATACTGTTTTAGTTGATTTGTAATATGATGCTATTAATTAAGTGAACCCACTTAATTAATTAAGTGATTTCATATTGGCCTAGTTATTGGTCCAAGGACTGTCATACTGGCCCAAGTGCAAAATTAACAATTTGATGTTATTAATTAAGTGATTTCATCTTGGCCTAGTTATTGGTCCAAGGACTGTCATATTGGTCCGAAGACTAACAACTCAGACAATATGAAAACAAGCAATATAGTATTAATTTTGCCCTTGGGCCAAATGATAGTCCTCGGACCAATAACTGGGCCAATATGAAAACACTTAGGCTAATAACATCATATTACAAATCAACTAAAACATTACTGATAACCTTAACACCTGTCTGTTGATTAAGGAGGACTCGTATCTCACAATCTACTGTCATGTCAATATTTGAAGAATTAACTAATATCTACACATTGAAGGTTTGATTCGTGCATTAGGCAAACCAGAACGACCCAAACCACTTGAATTTGCTTCTGAATGGTCAAATATTGAAAGGCTTCTGTTCTATTAAAATTCAGTACATGTCCTCTAAAACACGTTTAAACGGCGTAAACTAAAACGCAACTACGCAAGCATTAAGATCCCGAACAGTTTCAAATTCCCTGCTTGAAAACATTTATTGTACTCAGTTACAAATTCCATTTTGATTTAAATTCTCGAAAGATTCTGGTTGAAAGCATTGTGATAATAACTATTGATACCAAACACAAAATACACGATTATTGATGTAATATGAAGATATGAATTCCCATCTGGATAACCCTACTGCCCAAGTTTAGCTTGGTATTAGGCTGAGGTCAGATGGGTTCAGGTGAGCTCAGATGAGCTCGTATTAACTTAGGTGGGCTCAAAGTAGCTCTATTGGTTCAGATGGGCTCCATTGAGCTGGTATTAGGTTATGTGAGCTCAGGGTAGCTTGTATTGGTTCAGGTGGGTTCAGATGAGCTCAGGTGGGCTCGTTTTGGTTCAGGTAAGCTCAGATGAGCTCGTATTAGTTTAGGTGACTTCATGGTAGCTAGTATTGATTCAGATGGGTTCAGACGAGCTCAGGTGAGCTCGTTTTGATTCAGGTGAGTCCTTATTAGTGTAGGTGACCTCAGAGTATCTCGTATTGGTTCATGGTAGCTCGTATTAGTTTAGGTCATCTTAGGTTAGCTCGTATTGGTTCAGGTAGGTTCAGGTGAGCTCAAGTGAGTCCGTTTTACCCAAATATTCATACCGCCAACGAGTAGTTCTTGAAACTTGTCTCGGGTCAATATGTCAGACGTTGGATTACTAACAGGGTCAATAATTACAAAATCAGTTGATTATAGACTAAATGTAACTGAGAAGTACATAGATTGTTTCGGGAAGTTCATCGCTCATCTGAAGTTACTTCAACTTTCAATTTATAAATCATCCATATACCACAATATTTACAATGAAAATTCTTCGAACGATTATTTGCTGCCTTTTGCTGCCTTTTGCACATGCAATGTGAGTGAGTGATTGAGTGAGTGAGTGAATGAGTGTGAGTGAGTGAGTTTGTGAGTGAGTGAGTGAGTGTGAGTGAATGAGTGAGTGAGTTTGTGAGTGAGTGAGTGAGTGAGTTTGTGAGTGAGTGAGTGAGTGATTGAGTGAGTGAGTGAGTGAGTGAGTGAGTGAGTGAGTGAGTGAGTGAGTGAGTGAGTGAGTGAGTGAGTGAGTGAGTGAGTGAGTGCAATGTAATATTGTTTATAGTGAAGAATATGAGTGAGTGAGTGAGTGAGTGAGTGAGTGAGTGAGTGAGTGAGTGAGTGAGTGAGTGAGTGAGTGAGTGAGTGAGTGAGTGAGTGAGTGAGTGAGTGAGTGAGTGAGTGAGTGAGTGAGTGAGTGAGTGAGTGAGTGAGTGAGTGAGTGAGTGAGTGAGTGAGTGAGTGAGTGAGTGAGTGAGTGAGTGAGTGAGTGAGTGAGTGAGTGAGTGAGTGAGTGAGTGAGTGAGTGAGTGAGTGAGTGAGTGAGTGAGTGAGTGAGTGAGTGAGTGAGTGAGTGAGTGAGTGAGTGAGTGAGTGAGTGAGTGAGTGAGTGAGTGAGTGAGTGAGTGAGTGAGTGAGTGAGTGAGTGAGTGAGTGAGTGAGTGAGTGAGTGAGTGAGTGAGTGAGTGAGTGAGTGAGTGAGTGAGTGAGTGAGTGAGTGAGTGAGTGAGTGAGTGAGTGAGTGACATCCGGTATTCCATTTTGAAATTATTTTTTTATTATTGTTTTAGCTAAGAACACGAATTTGATTCCATCTTTAAGGAGATGTGTTTGTTTTGAAATATTACTATCAAAACCTGCGGTTTTAAACGGTACTTAATATGTCCCTCTTAAGGAAACACTACTTGATATTCGTATCTATAATCGTGTGTCAGATATGTGCTATCGTTTTATCTAATTTCGGCGTGAAGTATGTTTACACTGGCAATTGTTCTAGACTAAGTACATAATATAAAAACATATATGGCTCTTCCGATTGAAAATATTGGTATCATGAATTATATATAAATATATATTTTGCAATTTATTACATCAGTTAGATTTCTTTTTAGTGTGACTGCCGAGTGGTTCCCGGGGGGGTGGTGGGTGGGGTGGAGGGGAGGATGGGTGGGGGTGGGGGTGGGTGGGGTGGTTTGAAACACATCCAGGCTGAGGCGTAAAGTTAAGTTCACTCGAATTAATATCATGTTCATTTTGTCATTTTTGCCGTGTTCATGAATGATCAACAGGATCCATGTATTGTTTCAGGTGCTACTTGAGTGGTGGCAGAAAACAATTATCGTGGCTCCAGCGAAACAGTTTTCGATAGAATTTGTAGCAACTCTGCAGTTCTGCAGGTGAGACGGTTCAAGGCCCATTCTGCGTATTTTTTTTATCCAGATGTAACTGGAGGTTGGATCTGGAATGTTCATTCCTGTTGACACCATATAACCGCGTTGTGTTGGTGCGCCGTAAAACCCAATTAAAATATTTAGTTTGAATAATAATAAAAATCACCTACATGTTCGGACTAGTTCGATCATTTCGTCAAAACCAAAGCCACATTGTGTTTGTGAAACGTGCACTTATGGAGGTCACCGTGACTTTCTTGCTGGCCTAATTTAAGGACTATTGGTCCGCCATCTTGGAAAAAAAATCTAGTATTTGGATAAATAGATACAATGTTCAATTTAGAAAGGATGTCTCGACTGCTCTCGCTGGATAAATGGACTATTCTAAGGACACATTTATTTCACATAAAAAAAAAAAAAAAATAGTGAAATTGTATCAAACTTTTCGGATATAAAGGGCACAATGTCTGCGATATAGGTATTCTTTCCGATATTATGTTCACATCAATAGTGTTGAATTACTGTCATGTACTATATGGTTGACATTGCTCATGCCTAAAATAGGCATTGGCTGGAAAGTTTCACTTGACCATATCCCATCTATTTTGGATTTTTTGTAACGATAGCGGACCAATAGTCCTTAAATGATGGTCACATAGGTTATGCAAATGCTGTAATTCGAGTTCCAAGTATGGAAAGATTAGACCTGAAGACCAAAATAGTTTTCGAGTTATTGATTTTGAAAACAAACGGACAGAAGGCAACAGAAAGCCAAGGAAAACAAGAGGTTAGCTATTGCTGCTACAAATATGAACTACTCAATTTTTTAATGACGTCGGTCCATTCAAGTTCAAATTGGTATTTGTCTTTCAGCGTAGTTTCCCTATAAATAATCCAAATGTGATTAAAACTGGTTTTGATGTTACCAATCGAGTGGCGGGACTGTTGACTTCAGGAATAGACACACACTTACGCAAAACGGACAGTTGAGTTGATGCAGTTCGTTAGATAAGAAGTTTGTGATAATCAAGTATTGACGTCATGATTGGTAACACATTGATATGAAATAACAGATAACACGATGTCGTTATGACTTGTTGGACAACCGTGACCCCGATCAATATGCGCTATATCCCTAACACTGGACACAGATTTAACTGGGCCTTAGAGCGTTTTGATAAATGTCCCAGCATCAATCCTAACACCGGCTGCAATGAACATGAATACGTGTCCCATCTTGTTGAACACTTCGAAGAAGGTAGGCATCCGTGCTATGTTACCACAGGGACATTTGAATATAGATATAAAAAAAAAAGGAAAAGCGGCGTCCAAGTACGACAGTCAACCACAAACACACACAGAAACAAAGAACAAATTTAAAGATGAATTAAAAGGCCAAATAAGACATCACAAACACAAAAGGGTTGACAATAGGGCTACCGCCTTGGAACGGTCAGTGGCAAAAAAGGCGGCTGGGGATTTAAACCAGGTTCTAGTGTGCACCAAACCTCACACTTACCCTACTGTCAATCCACTAAAACGGGACAGTGTAAATAAAGAAGTGTAAATAAAGAAATCCCCGCCATGAACTATTCTCTAACCAACAAGGCAGCATTAATAGGCAATATAAGTAAAACACAAATATAAATACAAAAGAAACAATAACCTAGAAAGCCACAAAGAAGGTACTCAATAACTTTACAGAAGCCAGAGCAACAAAGAGAATAAATCATTGAAGTCACGAAAAGACAAGACAGCAGACAAACATAAAGCGTCACCGTCCTTTTGGGCTTTAGGTAGTCGTCATCATAGTCATCATAGGGCCCACAGCCTGTCCGGTCATCACACAATCAAAGAGGAAAGCAAAGTGGCGAACTGTAAATGGGTCCACCACCAATCATGCAGTGCATTGCAAAATGATAGGGTCATAACCTCTTTTGATAGACCTTTTAACAAGTTTAACAAAGATAGTATGAAAGTGATCACGACAAAGGATCTTGCGAAGTTTGTAAATCATGTCACCACAGAAGTCAGGTTGTGATAGTCCTTGTCGCAGAAGAGTTCTTAAATTGCTTTTATGTTTGGAAAGAAGATCAGGGTTACGATAATAAAATGTTGCAAAGGTTTTACGAAGTTTATGGTAACGGTAACCCTGATGGAGTAGCTTTTTAGTTATACAAAGATTAAGAATATTAAAGTCCTCAACTCGAGTATAAGCTCTAGAAAAAACGGATAAGTTGAGACACATAGACCCCATAAGAAGTTGCTCTGGAAACATCCCCATCTAAATGGGGATAATTAACAATATCAAAATTAAAATCATCTCTCTTGTCATATATTTGGCTAATTATTTCACCATTTTTAATGGAGAGATGTAAATCAAGAAAACAGCTTTAATATCAGAAATATTAGCTTTGTTAAGTTGAAGTTCTTTAGGGTATATATTATTAACCATAGTAGAAAAGAAAGGGTTGTCAATGTTTAATATGTCATCCAGATACCGAGAGGTGTCATTAAAGGCCTCAATAACATCTTCCTGGGTATCTGGTGAAAGACTCAACATGAAATCTCTTTCATAGCAATATAAAAACAAATCTGCGACAAGTGGTGCACAGTTCGTACCAATAGGGATACCAACAATTTGTCTATAAACGGTCGTTCCATACATGACGCAGATATTATCTAATAGGAAGATGAGTGCTTCACAAACTTCTTGGCAAGTCCACATAGTGTAATGGTCTAAACTGCCGTTAGTAAAAAACTCTTTAATATTATTACAGGCCAAGAATGTAGTATTTTCCCTAGCGAATGTTTTTTTAATAAGAGCAATAAGCTTGTATTTGATATGGTGATGTGGTAAGGTTGTATCTAGTGTAGAGAAGTCATAAGTGCTAATAGATGAAACTTGACGTTTATTGCAAATTTGATCAAGAATGTCTCTTGAAATTTTTATAGACCAAAACAAATTAATCCCAGAGTTTTCATAAGTTTTATCAAAATATTGTTTAACGCGATCTTTAACGGCAGTGGCGTGGCGCAGTCGGTAGCGCGGCGGATTTGTAACCGGGTTCAATCCTCCGTGGTGCCACTGAGTTCCATCGGTGTGTTCTTGGGCAAGACACTTTACCTTAGCCTCGTCCGTCGGATGGGGACGTAAACCGGGCGGTCCCGTGTATCGGTCTAACCTCCGAGCACGTTAAAGAACCATAGGAATCTATTCGATAATAAGAGTAGGGCAGGTTCCCGGATTCCTATGTATCCTTCCCCTCTCTCTGGGGCGGCTCTAAATAACCTATACTGTGTTGATGAGCCGTTAAACAATATTCAATGCAATTTAACGGCAGTAAGTTAAACGTTTGGAGATGTTTGTGGTGGTGCAGGCACTAGAATTCGAAATAAAGTGGGCCTTATACGGATTTTTATGTAATTTAGAAATCCAGTTCATAGTTGGCAGTTGGTTCTGCTTTTCGTCTACCCCAGCCTTGAAAGTAGTGCACCGAATGATATGTGTGGAAACAACATCATCCTCAGTAGAATGAACTGGAGTATACGAATTAGTGTTACCGAGTTCCAGTGATAAAACATTGACGTAATGTAGGCGTCAAACAATACTTACATTATTAGCTGCTTTATCAGCAGAAACTAAAACAAATTTAGTATGAAATTTTTGAATTCCCGATTTTAAATTACGAAAGGAAAACCTAGGTCTCGGAGGAAGACACCATTTTATACTAAAATCCTCAATGGATTGGGCGATCTGAGCACGACATGCATTAAAATCGATAGTTGAAGGCAATCTACAAAATACTAGGTATGTCAATGAAATCAATACCTTTATTAAGATATAGTATTTTTAGAAAAGGCCTTTTTGTGATCAGACTCCTTGTCAATATGGGGTCGGAGAACATGTTGTGTGTAGCTTTGAATTATGGAAGCAGTGTTATACAAGGGATCTGTACGAATGAATATTTTGTCTGCTTCCTCGTCGATCAACTTAAGTGAAGAAATGGACAGAGAGGTAAGCCGTGAAAGTATAGAGTGCTTTCCAGACTGTTTAAAACTAGTATGTAAATCAACGACAGAACTAATTCCACGCTATTTACGTTTGATGTTACCATTACGCCTACGACCATGGGACCTAGAGAAGTTGAACCTCAGATTTTGGAATCCTTGTATAACCTAATACGATGTGTTAACGTGACGTAAATTTATCTCCATTTCATTTCTGAAGATGACATGTCGGTGATCACGAGACGCATGCGGTTGATATGTCGATGATTACGAGACGTCCGTTGGTGATATGTCGATGATTACGAGACGTCCGAGGTTGATATGTCGATGATCACGAGACGCCTGAGGTTGATATGTCGATGCTCACGAGACGTCCGAGGTTGCATTCCGCGGTCAGAGTATTAACTTTCATACCCCATCCAATTCCTTCTCCCAGAAGCGAAAACGGGGTTGGCTGGGGTATGAAATAAAACCTTAACTCGCTTAAAAAAAATTGCATATTATAAAATTAAAACATTTCATAGGTAATTTTAAACAGGTTATCGCATATTTTCATTAAAAAAAATATTTAAACGTGTTTTATTGTCGAAATATCAGTTAACATATCTTGCTAATATAAGCTTTTCTATCGCTTATTTAATCACGTATGATATGTCGATGATCACGAGACGCCTGAGGTTGACATGTCGATGATCACGAGACGCCCTAGGTTGATATGCGGATGATCAGGAGACGCCCGAGGTTGATATGTCGATGATCAAGAGACGTCCGAGGTTGATATGTCGAGGATTACGAGACGCCCGAGGTTGATATGTCGAGGAACACGGAGACGGCGGCAACGAATATAACTGTTTTACCTTATAAAGTGGCAATGTTATACGCCATTTGCGAATAACCGACCAATTATGAATTCGGAAACGGAGGGGCAAATTCCGAACATGCTTATTTATTGTAGTTTACCAAATAAAAACACATAAAAATGCATGTTTTCTTAATTTTAGTATAAAAATGATTTGTTTATTAATAAAAAGGAATATATGTGCAATATTTTATGTACAGTAAAATAATGTCTTGCATACCGGGTAAGGTTATCCACATGGGGGATGAAAAAATCTAAAAAATCTAGATGTAAAAAGATAAAAGGCACGCGCATCAACAGTGACATCAATAATATCAACAGTTGCATGAAGTCTCTGTGTGAAATACATGCGTTAAAAACATCAGTAATCATACATCAATGCACACATGTTCAATGATATGCAAGAAAAATAATCAATCATGGTTATCCAGTTCAGGTAGGGAATTCCAACACCCGGTATAAATATTTTAATCGGGAACTCAGTATGGATAAAGGCAATAATCCCTTGTGTAGGAATTTCCGATCTTCACCGGATACCAATGAACGATTCTTAAAATCATTTAGTGTATAAAACTACTGTTGATAAAAATATCACTTAGTACAGTTTAGCATTCAACAACGAATGAAACAGTAATAAACCTGTACAACTAACTACGATAACGACTAGGACATCATATTAAATACTAAGCACGAGAAAATGTTGGGGGCTGATCTCAAAGTCGTATAAAGTAGGCTCACAGGGGTTTGCTTAGAAAAAAAATCAAATTAAAAAGTACATGCTATTAACATTTCTGTGAATATATATATAAGGCGTCTGCTATTGGGCGAGTCGCTGTGTCGAGGTTGGTATCTAGGGCTGCGGGTTCGAAGCCGTTGGTAAGTGGTTGGTACAAAATGTTCTCCACATATATATTATAGGTCATATGCATAGACCTTTCAGACTATTTTATCTTAATACAGTCTTCGATGAAATCAAGCAGACACGGCTGGAGTTTTAAAGGGGCTTGTCGGAAAAAAACGTTTTTAGAGGCGGGTACAGATCAGATGCAGATCCAAGATTTTGGTTTGAGTATTTGTATGTGGGAGGGGCGGGGGCGGGGGAAGCGGAGGATCCTTCAAAATAAAATGTTTTTCTACTTGACGTTTAGTAAATTCTCTTGTATTTTCCAGAATAATTATTTTAGGCTAATCAAAGATGTCGAATAGTAGAAATGGCGCGCGCCCCATGGGATTTAAGAGAGTGGGGGCGCAGGGTCAGCCCTATCCCTGAATCCGCCTTAGTACATGATAAATACACTTTTATCCCCTATATCATACCCTAAAATTGCCGTCGTAGCCGGGATAGTGAAGACGCTGCGTCTTAAACTTTCTCGCCTCTCACTCCTGCAGGTTCGAATCCCACTGCGGGTTCGAATAGTCCAGTTAGAAAGGTCAATTCTTAAAGGGATTCTTGTGGTGTGGAAAAATATTAATATTTTCTAGTTTAGATGGTCTAAATGTCCTAGGTTGCTTTTAAGTCGCGGCATTCTGTTTTTTACACATTTGAGTGGTGCAATTAAATAAATTGCTTTACATATTCCTAACTGTTGATTATATTGAACCGATAAATGTATTTAAACCTATGGTAGTACTGAAAACTCAAATTGTACTATATCTGACTTTAAATACAAAACCCTGTGGGGTTTTGAAAAACTGAAAGATCGTGCAGCGCGTGCGCTTATCGCCTTGAATTTATAAGTTGACCCTAACATCAAAATGGATGAGGCCGCCACTTTACTATTGAAGGTTATTTTTTTTCTTTTACAAATATCTGTTATGTTATTCATGAGTGCTAATTTATTAAAGAATTATTTCGCATTTGTTTCGGCGGTTATGCGGTTTTAAACGTCGGTAGTAAATGGCGTAGTCCATGAATCGCGTTAAGGTTTGGTCATTCTCTACCGGTTTAAAAACCGCATCAACGCCGGAAAAAAACTGGCTTCGTGGATATTTCCATTTACTACGGGCAAAACCGAATAAACAGCGAACAAATGCGAATTAATTCTTGTATTTACATTATTTTACCGTCGCTATAATAGTATCAGCAAAAATTATAATGATAACAAAAAGCAAAAGAGAAACCACTACTGTCAGCGTCTTTCCGTGCAGTGGAATATCCATTTTCTGTTAACACATCGGATGGAAGCACAGTGCGTGCATGCAGGTTATGATAGCGTAAATGAGTCTCCATGCCCCTTCCATATTAAAGGTAAAATGTTGATAACCTGTTAAAAATCTCAAATCTGGTTCGAATTCTGGGAAAGTTACTTTATCATGCAAATCAAAATATCTGCTATTAAACATCAAAAGGAAATAGCGGGTTGAATATCTTCTAAGAAACGTTTCTTCAGCTCTATAGTAAAACCGATTTTTACCCCTTGCAATTTCGTACTCTGTCTACTTTCACTTTTGAAATTTATATCAAAACTGTCAAAAACATGATGAGCTCCATTTTCAAATATCAACAACATGTCCTGAATACAGTTACAGCCCAAAAATAACAGGAAACTACACTAAAATAGTTTTTAAATGGATAAAAAGTATTAGCACTTTAATACAGAACTACTTTCGATGTACCAGGCGAGCACATCTGGCTGAGTTAGTGTCGTTCACCTCCTTGAAGTGAAATAGCAACTTTCTATACGTGCGCAGCCGAGCGTGACTAGTCCCATCTACTTGAAAAAAATGTTTGTTTCAAAGGAAAGTATCAAGTGAATGCAAACATTATTATTAAACCAGTTTGCAAAGATGGCGAATATCAACTTTATTAGGTGCGGCTTAGGAAAGGAAGCATGGCGAATAACTAGTCTTTGCAAAAATTATATATTTCTCTGTAAACCATCACATCATATCATGTATGCCAACTAGTTTAATAAAATAATGATGACTGTTTGGTTGAATGGTGGTGTACGTTATTTTCACCACATTTTAGGCTATATATGACGGTCGATTGTTTGTAGTAGTGGCAGACCACCCAATTTTTCCTACAAGTTCATGTAGTGTCAATAATAAATATCATTGGCCTATATATAGTGATGCGCAAGCGTTTGGTCAAGCAGTCAAGGTGTATTGCCTGTTGAGAAAATCCCTCTGTTTTAGTCGGTATTCCTTATCGTGATCATTACCGTAATCGTTACCGTAGTTAGTTGTACAGGTCTAATAAGGGTATGAAAATGTGATTGGACGAAAATGTGATTGGACTTGTTTCATTGAATATCTCCCCTTTTTGTCAAGATATGGAGCAAACATTTCAGTGTGTTCCTGTTGCATGACGTACATCTATGAAATAAAAGTCACATTCAATCGAATTATATTTTACACTTTTAAACATTGCATATATCTCGCTTTTTTTGTGTGTTATATGTCGCATGTTGGATGAATGAACTTTCTTTCATTATTTGTTTCAATGGACAAACTAATGTCTGAGCCATTACTCAACCGTGAATGATGAGGTCAAAGGTTTGCCACATGGAGACGATGTGTTGCGTACAATTTCTTCCAACCGAGGGTCAAACTGTAACTCAGCAATAAATATTGGATCAAACTAATTATGTAATTCAAACAAGGCCGTTATTAATATATAGTCTACTTACTGTCCCCGTTCAAACAGAGGACTCGATTTATTATCATTTTATTTAAGAAATGATCAGGTAAATAAAGAGTTTAAATAATAACACATCGATCATTAATTGCGACGTACAACACAGACCTCATGCAGTAAAACAACACAGAATTCGTGCAAAAACGCCCGAAAAACGCAGCGACGAAATTGACACATTTCCTCTGTTTTATCGTGTTTTTCCAGTTTAAAATGTAGCTATTCATTGTGTTGCGTTTAAATGCTGTTATTTTTTATAATTTTAGTCACATATATCTTGAAATAACATTATTTGAATTAATTCGTAAATGACCCTATAATGACGAATTCGCAAAAGGCGTTTCGATAATTCGGAATTATCGAGTATTCGTAATTGGCGTGCTACATCAACATTAGATAGTTCGTGAGGGTGAGGAATGGGAAGATGGCGGGGTTTGTGTGGGCGAGAGGATTAAGGGGAAGGGGAGGACCATTCTCATCTGTTTAAAAAGTAGACTTTATTCCTCCGTTTTAGACCGGTAAAACTGCCATGTCGAGCGTAAAGTAAAATTAAAATATGTTAGATTGCACTGTATTAAACAGTGAGCTTAACAAGCTCTGACAATGACAATTAAGGCTATGTACTGCAGTCGTATGAAGCCTGATCATTATGTTAATGTATTACTTATATTTTTTACATACAACTTCTTACTTCATCTAGGTTACTTAAGATATGATTATTTGGTATGTAAATAGTGTAAACTAGTTTAACGTTTGACATTTTTGATCGATGGGAGATTAATATTTTTTCAAATTATGTTATGAATTTGATTTGATTTAAATGGTGTTTAACTTCATTTGTAGCACATGTTAGGCTTTGAATGAAGGTCGATATTTAGTGATGGAGTCAGACCACAAAGGTTTTCTTGGGTGGAAACAGTACTGTATACCTCCCGCCAGCCGTAAGTATTGACACTTTCTCACTTACAATTCTAGCTTCCAGTGAGGGGCGAGAAGGTTTCAACACATCGTCTTTACCCTCTCGAGCAAGGAGTTCGACAATTTATCTCAGTAATATGATGTTGTATATCGTCGTGTGTTTTTTTGTAGTTCATAAACGTCTTTTCCTCTGATTTTCTACAAATCATTTAAAATTTGACTAAACACGATTGTTTTACATGTAACACACATCGACATATAATTCTCCAGGAATATAAGTCTACCTCAGTAACAATGTTCATGTTTTCAGGCTTCATCAACAAAGTCGTATCTACTGATCAAATATGACACCATAAGCAACCCCAAGATGCTTTGTCTTACCAAGAATATCACCAGAAAACAAGAACTCTTGCCCAACACAATGGCATTTCTTTCGCCGAACTGGCACCACTGGGAACAGTTACTGGAGTCTTATTTTTAAATGGTAAATATTGCATAGAACTCTAGTTAAGCTCCGCGGTGGAGCTTAGGCATTGATCACTCCTGTGCGAAAAACATCATGACACATAGCGTTTTGTATACTTGGTCTCCAGCCTCATACTAGCTATCTGTCACAAATGGCGTCTAATATGCATGGTCGTCAGCCTCTACCTAGCTATCCGTCACAAATAGCGTCTAGTATGCATGGTCATCGGCCTCATACCTAGCTATCTGCCACATATAGTGTCTAGCATGCATGGTCGCCATCCTCATACCTAGCTATCTGTCAAATATAGTGTCTAGCATGCATGGTCGCCAGCCTCATACCTAGCTATCTGTCACAGAAAGCGCTTAGTATGTCATGGTCGCTAGACTCATACCTAAGCTATCTGTCACAAATAGCGTCTAGTATGTCATGGTCGCCATCCTCATACCTAGCTATCTGCACATATAGTGTCTAGCATGCATGGTCGCCGGCCTCATACCTAGCTATCTGTCACAGAAAGCGCTTAGTATGTCATGGTCGCTAGACTCATACTAGCTATCTGTCACAAATAAGCTTCTAGTATGTCATGGTCGCCATCCTCATACCTAGCTATCTGCCACATATAGTGTCTAGCATGCATGGTCGCCAGCCTCATACCTAGCTATCTGTCACAGAAAGCGCTTAGTATGTCATGGTCGCTAGACTCATACCTAGCTATCTGTCACAAATAGCGTCTAGTATGCATGGTCGCCAGCCTCATACCTAGCTATCTGTCACAGAAAGCGCTTAGTATGTCATGGTCGCTAGACTCATACCTAGCTATCTGTCACAAATAGCGTCTAGTATGCATGGTCGCCAGCCTCATACCTAGCTATCTGTCACAAATAGTGTCTAGTTTGCATGGTCGCCAGCCTCATATCTAGCAATCTGCCACATGTAGCGTCTTGTATACATGGTCGCCAGCCTCATACCTAGCTATCTGCTACAGGTATATAGCGTCTTGTGTACATAGTCACCAGCCCCTTACCTACTTATAACGTCTTGCATACATGGACGCCAGCATCATTCCTAGCTATCTTCCACATGTAACGTCTTAGCTACATATCTATCTATTACAGATAGCGTCGTTTATGCATGGTCGTCAGCTCAAAAATAGCTACTTGCCACATATAGTGTCTAGTATGAACGGTCGTCAGCCTCATACCTAGCTATATGTCACATATAGCGTCTATTATGCATGGTCGCCAGCCTAATGCCTAGTTATTTGCCACATGTAGCGTATTGTGTAATGGTCGCCTGCCTCATACCTAGCTATCTGTCACCAGCCTCATATTTATATATTTGTCACAGGGGCGGTGGGTTGATGTGTTATTAACATATACTTGTGGACTTTAAAACGACTCATGTGTATAGTTTCTATAATTCTTAATACAACTTATAAACTGATGTGGCGATAGGCCTTGTATATTTTTCATATATCGCCTATTTAAAACCGGTCTTTCGCAATAACAGAACAGAACAGAACAAACTTTTATTCAGACTTAAACTATACATTTTCTCGTCTACAACATGTTTACAATATATTAATCTAGTCAGAAAAATAATA